>JADRCD010224877.1:0-20076 GCA_019843815.1 Montemys delectorum | reverse complement strand
CATTCAGGGGTTGGAGAGATGGCTCAGCGGTTAAGAGCACTGACTGCTGTTCCAGAGGTCCTGAGTTCAATTCCCAGCAACCACATGGTGGCTCATAACCATCTGTAATGAGATCTGATGACCTCTTCTGGTGTGTCTGAAGAGAGTGGCAGTGTACTCACATCCATAATAAATAAATAAATAAATAAATAAATCTTAAAAAAAAAAAAAAAGATACAGTTCAACGGGTTTGCTGAACATATGCATGGCTATGTAACCACCACCCCAACCAATTTCAGAACATTTTAGCGTCCCTCGAAAAACCCTCTGTGCCTGTGGCCTCATTCCCCAAAACCCTGCTCCCAGGAACACAGTTTTTACTTCTGAGTCTACAGAGTCACCTACTCTGGAAATTCACATAAATAAAGTAAGGAACTCAGTGCCTTTGCTCCTGGCTTGTCACCCTGCTTCCAGGCTTTCTCCCTGTGGCACACGCAGCAATGCTTACTCCAGTGTTTTAAATGAGAATTCTATTTCACTGTGTGGTCACCCATGTTTTGTTTATTGGGTCCTTATTTGATGGATTTTTCTGTGTTCTAACTTATTACGAAGGATGTGGTTAGGACTGTTCTCTTTAGAATAGTCATTTATTCTTTATTTTATCTTATCTATTCTTGTATGTGGGCGTGGCAGTCAGGGAACAGCTCTGTAGAGGTGTTCTTTTCTTCCACCTTTCTGTGGGTGTGCCATGGATTGAATTCTTGTCACCAGACTCTTGTACAACACATTCTGCCACTCACTGAATGAGCTCATCAACCCTTTTATATGCATGCTCTTGTAGGGGCAAGGTTTATTTATTGTGTGTGCACGCATATGTGTATGTGTGGTGGTATATGTAACCGTTAGTGTGGATATGTGCCAATGGGTGTGCGAGTGTGTGTATGTGCGTGTGTGCATGCATGTGTGTAAACAAGGTTGCCGCCCAGTCTCTCAGAGAACCTGAAGCTCACCGCTTCTGCTACACTGGCTGGTGTGAGCTTTAGAGATTGCCTCTATGCACCCACAGAGCCGGGGAGACAGGAATATGTCACCATGCCCTGCTTTCGTGTGGGCTCTGGGGGTCAGAGCCCAGAGCCTCGGGTCTGCAAGGTAGACATACTTTCCTGACTGAGCAATTGTCCCTAGTGCGGCAAGATTTTACCTTAAAGTGTTCTGAATGAGTGACTTTCAAACAAGGGCCATCTTCTTTTTTTTCCTCTAATAGACATTTGGCAATGTAGGGAGACTTTCTGGTTGTCCCTTCTGGAGAACAGAAGCTGCTGATGGCAATCAGGTTGACTCTGGGGAAGCTGCTAAATGTCATAAAGTGCTCTCAGAAGCCACCTGCAACTACTGTGAACATAGCGGGCATGCCAAGGGGGACGTTCCCACGTTCAGGGAGCATGCATGCCTCAGAGAGGGTTGGGGGCTCCATGGCTTCGTTCCCTCTTCCTGGAACTGTATCGACATGATCTTAAATTTCTACAAGCCATCCCTGGGCTGTGAGATGGCACAGGGAATAGAGGCATCTACTGGTAAGGCTGACGACATAAGTTCGATCCTCAGGGCCCCACATGGTGGGAGGAGCGAACTGACTTGGGAAAGTTAACCTCTGACTCTCACAGATGTGTATCCCAAATAAAAAGAAAAGCTACCCTTACTTTCAAAAACTTCTTCAAAAAAGTCAGAGCCATTCATAGAACTCTGCAGTCTGAGGATGAGTGTCTTTGCTAGAGCTTTTAAACACAGAACATAGAGCTATGGGGGACTTAGAAACTACTTGGCACACCTTCACGATTGCAAGCATGTGTAAAATCACCTGGGGATAAGTGGCCTGCCAGCCAGATTCTTCATGTCTTCCTAACTGACTCTTTTTTCTCAGTACTCTATAGCAACATCTCTAGGGTAGAGAATTAGTCAGGACCGAGAGGGGAAGGATGCTGCTGGGTCCAGGGATGGGGGTTGGTCCATCTACCCATCTGCTGATTCAGTACAAGCTTAGGCCATCCCTTCACCCTTCACAGGAGAGGAGCAGTCCGTGAAGTCTTTTGGAAGAGTGGGTGAGAACACTGAGTATCAAAGTCAGATGGTCGGGAATCTGTAGTCAGCTACCCCTGATGTTTGAGTATAGTCTAGTATCCCTAGATGTTTGAGTCTGTAATCTGGTACCCGTGGATGTTTGAATATGTAGTCTGGTACTCTCTGGTGGGAAAGCCTGAGGGATGATGTTTACGCTACAGTGTTCTGACCTGAAAATGGATCTATGAGTGGCAGTCACTGTAACTGTGACTTGGTCGTGTAGGTCTGTACTCCCAACTTCTTGGAAGGCTAAGGTGGATGATGCAGAGGTCACTGTTAGGGCCAGTGACATGCTCGGCAGGTAAAAGCACTTGCTGCTCAGCCCGATGGCCTGAGTTTGAACCCCAGAACCCATGTCAAAAAGCCAAATATTTTGGCAACTATAATTCTAGTTCTGCAGTGAGATGAGAGGCAAAGACAAGGGAATTGCTGGAAGTTTTGGGGACAGTTTGCCTGGAGGGTCCATCAATGCAGAACAAGAGGGACGCTGTCTCCACAGGCCTGAAGAAGGGAAATGGCTCCAGAAATCTGTACTCTGACCTCCACATGCCCACACATGACATCAGAACACCTCCCTGGACACACATTTCAGTAAGAATAAATAAAAAGTGCTTAAAGTTTAAGGTTAAAGTACATAGAAGGCTCAAGAATACCAAAATCAAGAGCTGGAGAGATGGCTCAGTGGTTACGAGCACTGGCTGCTCTCGCAGAGGACCTGGGGTTAGATTTGAGCATCCACAGAGCAGCTCACAACAGCCTGTAACTCTAGTTCCAGGGAAATCACATGCCATTTTTACAGGTGGCTACCAGGCACACAAATAGGGCAGACCTAGAGGCAGGCAAAACACCCATAATACATACATACATACATACATACATACATACATACACACACACATACACACACACACACACACACACACACACACCACCGAACTGTTTCCAATAATGACACAGATATCTATATTTATTTATGAATGTTTAAGCCTTACAGCTAGGCTGTTCCTACTTACCTTGTGTAACTTAATTAATCTGCTTATTGTAATCTATGTTCTGGCATGTAGTCCATTACCTCTCCTGTTCCTTCCTCCACGTCTGGCTGGTGAATCCCTAGCACCTGGTTCTTTCCGCAATCCATATCTCTGTCTGGAAGTTCCACCTTCTCTTTCCTATCCTGCTATTGGCCACTGGCACTTTATTAAAGCCAATCAGAGGATGCCTTAAGCAGGCGAGGAAGGACAGAGACACATCTTCACACAGTGTACAGAAAGATTACCCCAACACATACACACAAACTGCAAAATAAAATATTTTATTTTAAACAGCGAACAAATCTTTAAGGGTTGAGCTTATATCTCAGTGATAAAATGTTTGCTGGACTTGGTCAAAGTTCTGAGTTCAATCTCCAGTACAAGAAGAAATCAGAAGTTAGCCAGCTTGGTGGAGAGAGCAAGGATTGAACATGCCCAGAGCTGCCCACAGGCTACGGCCACAGTGTTTTTGTTACTTATTTGGTGATGTTCTTTGTTTCTCAACACAGGAATCATCAATGTAAAAAATACAAAAATCTCAACACTGAGGCCATTCTGAATAGAGAGGGTCATTTCTTAGTGGCATGTTAATGTGATGTCTATTGGTTCGTTTGGAGGCAGTTTTGGCCCAATATTTGGGAAACAGTTTAATCCACTGTTCATTCCATAATCTGGTATGAGGAAACAAGATGAAGTGGGTGAGGGGCAGGAGCCAAGTGCAGGAGGAGGGCAGGAGGGAGTGGTTGGTAGACATTGCTAAGAGAGTGACATTTGTTTGAGACCTAAAGAAACTGAAGGATGGGGACGGGGGAGGGGTGCAGTTGTAGCTAAATTCTAAATCTAACACTACATATTAACAAATGGCCACAGCTCTGCAGTCCCAGACCAGAAATTTCTGGGTAAAGTCGCATCCTTAGGGGGTGAGTGGTATCATGATCCGGGGGTTGGGGATGTTGGTGTGTGAAAGATGGCTAGTATTGCTTGGGTTGATTCTGGACCAATCAGATAGTCTTGCTGGGGCACAGATTTCAAAGATACTGGGGCAGGGGTGGGGGTGAGGGCCTGGAGAGATGGCCTAATAGTTAAGAGCACACACTGCTCTTTCAGAGGGCCCAGGTTCAATTGCAGCACCCGTGTAGTGGCTCACAACCTTGAGTAACTTCAGTTCCAGGGGATCTGATGCCCACTTCAAGACTTCTAAGAAACCAGAATGTACATGGTGCACACAAATGCACAAGCACATATAACAATAAATAAATAAATAAAAATTAAAGACATGAAGCTTCTGGGAGAATGACTCCTTCCTCCCTCCATCCCTCCATCCCTTCCCCACTTCCTCCATCCCTTGCTTTCACATATATTTAGACAACAAGGAAGAACGAATTGATGCCAAAGGGAAAGGTTTCCTTTCTTGCTCTTCCTTCAGAAGGTTGAGGTGGATTACAGGTCTAATCTCCAAGTTCAAATTACTTTTTGCTATTGGCTATGTATCAGGATTTGGAGATACAGGGTTTTATAATTTCCGCCCAGCTTGCTGCACTATTGGTTAACTGGACGTAACTTGTTCTCAGCTCTGACTCCATGAAGATTATAACTCAATTTAGAGCAGTGTGAAAGCTGGGCTACTATGACAGGTAGCTGAGGGCTGACATGGCTACTAAGAGACTGAAAAACAAACTCTTGGGTTGAACCCAAAGTACAACAGTAACTGACTGCCCCCCCCCTCCAGATTAGTGAAGAGCTTTGCTGGGGCAGAGCCAATGGCCCTGACTCTGCTAATGTGAGGTGAGGGCCAAGCCTTCAAGGTTTTTTATTTCATTTTGTTTTATTTTATTTTATTTTATTTTTGGTTTTTTGAGACAGGGTTTCTCTGTATAGCTCTGGCTGTCCTGGAACTCACTCTGTAGACCAGGCTGGCCTTGAACTCAGAAATCTGCCTGCCTCTGCCTCCCAAGTGCTGGGATTAAAGGTGTGTGCCACCACTACCCGGCTTGTTTTATTTTAATATTAAAAGATGCTGACATCAAAGTGTAGTCATATGTCACTCATTGGGGGAGGAGGGGTGGTCAGTTACTGTTGTACTTTGTGTTCAATCCATGAGTTTGCTCTTTGGTCTCTTTGTAGTCACCTCAGACCTTGGCTACCTGTCACAGTAGCACATTGCTCTAAATTTATTCTTTATGGCAACAAAGGCCAAGAGTAATTGACTCACAGGGCCAAGAAGCCCTGAGGCACTTCCTGTGTGACAGTCAAAGCACACACAGGAGATATCAGAGTGAGAAGGGCCACGTGGACTTTACCAGCATGCACTTCTGCAGCTGTCCTATTGTAGATAAGATTTTATTTTTAACATCTATGGTAGTTTGAACATGCTTGGCCCAGGGAGTGATACTCTTAGGATGTGTGGCCTTGTTGGAGTAGGTGTAGCCTTGTTAGGGGAAGTGTGTTACTGTAGAGGTGGGCAATGAGACCCTCCTCCTAACCACGTGGAAACCAGTCTTCTTCTAGAGGCCTTAAGATGAAGACGTAGAACTGTCAGCTCTTCCAGCACCTTCTATGCCTGGCACTGCCATGCTTCCTGTCATGGTGATAATGGATTGAACCTCTGAACCATTAAGCTAGCCCCGATTAAATGTCCTTATAAACATTGCCTTGCTCATGGTGTCTGCAGATCTTTGAGTCCAAGGTCAATCTACAGAGCAAGTTCCAGGATAGCCAAGTTTAGGCAGTGAAGGAGTTGGAAAACAGAAAGCTGGTGATAATATAATGAAGCAAGATGATATAATAAAACAATGTTCCAGTTCTAGCAGGCAGCAGAACTTGGCAGCTTTGGCCATGTGGCTCTGGCTTTAGAGCCAAAAAATAGAAGGGACTACTGGAACAATTGATGCTAGTTTGCTGGTGCTAAGAAATCAGCGGTGATTAAGACAAGACCAGTATCACTGAGGTAAAATCTAAGAAGTGTTTTCTGGGTGCTGGTGAGATGGCTCAGCAGGTAAGAGCACTGACTGCTCTTCTGAAGGTCCTGAGTTCAAATCCCAGCAACCACATGGTAGCTCGCAACTACCCATAACGCGATCTGACGCCCTCTTCTGGTGCTGGTCTGAAGACAGCCACAGTGTACTTATGTATAATAATAAATAAATCTTTAAAAAAAAAAAAAAAGAAGTGTTTTCTGAGAGCACAAAGAGGTTATGTTCTAGACATAGCCAAGGTTGTACCTCGTGCTGCAGCTGTACTTGGTAACTTGTAAGAGTCACCCAAGTTGTACTGGTTTTGAAAGCATGAAGGGGTCGTGAAGAGCAGCTGAGGCTCGGCACCATGAGAGGTCATGGAAGGCCATTCCATGGAAGGCCATTGATGAAGGTGCAGTCTCAGTTATAGTTCACAGCCCAGGACTGAAGGGATCATGCAAAGGAGTTGAGGCTTGGCACCATGAAGAGAGCCTATTGGTGAAGCCTAGTTGCAGCAGAAGACCTCAGTGTATTAGAAATGCCAGTACACTGATCACCAAGAACAGCAGTGGCACTGGAGTGAAGTCAACCAGAGCCTAGTGTGCTACAGAGGGTAGAGCTGGAGAAGTGAAGTAAGCCTTTTGCAGGAGCTCAGAAGATCATGTGTGGATCCCAGACACTGGAACAAGAAGCTACGTTCAAGTTACCTTGGAGACCCCAAGATGTTTGACATGCCAGAGCCATGGGACACCTGTTGAGGGAGTGGAATCAGCCCAAGAGAATTATGTTGCAGTCAATGAAAGTGAAAGGAGTTGGGCATCAGACATGGAGATGCAGAATTTGGAGTTTGCCCAGCTGGTTTCCCATCTTGCTTTGGTCCGGTATTTCCTCACTACATTTTGAAATGGTAATGTTTATCCTATGATATTGGAGTATGTGAGCTGCTTTTGATTTTCATTTTATAGTGGATTACAGTTAAGAGATTGCATGAATAGACTTTGGAAGTTAGACTAAATGTGTTTTTTGCTATGTATAGGTATGACCCCCATAGACTCACATGTTTGAAAAAGTCTATGGGGGCCAGGGAGTGCAGTGTGGTGGTTTGTACATGCTTGGCCCAGGAAGTGATACTATTAGGAAGTGTAGCCTTGTTGGAGTAGGTGTGGCCTTGTTGGAGGAAATGTGTCACTGTGAGAGTGAGCAATGAGATTGTCCTCCTAACCATGTGGGAGCCAGCCTTCTCCTAGTGGCCTTCAGATGAAGATGTAGAACTCTCAGCTCCTCCTGCACCATGACCACGTGGATGCTGCCATCTCCCACTTTGATAATAATGGACTGAACCTCTGAACCTGTAAGCCAGCCCTAATTAAATGTTTTCCTTATAAGAGTTGCCTTGGTCATGGTGTCTGCTCACAGCACTAAAGTCCTAAGACAATGCCTTACTGTCTTTAACTGAGAGAGCAGAGGCTTGGGGGTGGCTACATGTGTTAGATAGCATCCCCAGCTGAAAACAAGTTCATGGAAAGTGTTTCTAAGTCTTCCAAATATTCTCCTCCACTAAAGCTGTGTGACCCTCTGTGAGATTGTAGAAGCACAACGTGGATGTTCATTTCTCTTGCTTCTAAAGTAAAATGTAGGCGGCTCGTATAACTCAGGTCAGTGGTACTACCATCACCTTTCTACAACGGAAAATTTTCCTCTTTTACTATTCAGGTTCCAGAGTTTGAAAGGATTTCCAGGTGCAGCCAGGGTCGCTGGAAATGGGAGTTCTTTCTGAGTGTCGGGACCATCGAAACTTTCCCACATTCTTTTAACTGAACTCAGAACTCTCTTTCAAGCCTTGGGGTCTCCAGGACCAGGGCTGACACCCACCATTTTACTGTCCCTGCCAGCATTGGGGAGGACCAACTTGGTGGCAGTGGCTCCATAGGCTCTGGGTGCCACAGTAGGTCTCTTGGAGAGAGAATCTTACATTCTGGTGTGGACATCGCACAGACACATGTGCAAGCCCAAAGTTAGTGACAATGTGACATTGTGCGGATCAGAGGCCACACTCCAGCTCCTGGGAGGCCAAGTACAGCACTGAGTGGTATCAAGGACATTCATTATTTAACCCTTCCTGTCCCTATCTCATGGACAAAATGAGCAAGTCAAATGCACGACAGAATCACTTCTGTCTGACCTGTGAACTTTGCAAGCTAATGACAATGACAGGAGGTTTGTGGGTTGTCTTAGTTAGGATTTTATTGCTGTGAATAGACTCCGTGAGAAAGGCAACTCTTATAAAGGAAAACATTCAATTGGGGCTTTTAGAGATTAAGTCCATTATCATTATGGTGGGAAGCATGGCAGAATCTTGGAGGCAGACGTAGTGTTCTAGAAGGGACCGAGTGTTTTACATCTTGATCCAAAGGCAGTCAGAAGGAGATTGCCTTCTCCTGGCAGCCAGAAGTATCTCCAGCTATACTGAGTGGAACTTGAGCATAGGAGCCCTCAAAGCCAACCTACAGAGTGACACACTTCCTCTAACAAGACTACATTGCCTTTAATAAGGTCACCCCTCTTAATAGTGACAGTCCCTGGGCCAAGCCTAGTCAGGCCACCACACTGGTTATAGCAAACAACCCTGTGATGGACATTGAGGAGGACTCCCCTGTGGTGGACGGCGGAGAGGGCTCCCCTGTGGTGGACAGTGGGGAGGGCTCTCCTGTGGTGGATGGTGGGGAGGAATCCCCTGTGGTGGACAGTGGGGAGGAATCCCCTGTGGGTGAAAGGGAAGAGTGATGGGATCCATTCTGACACAATTTCTTTGAACCTACCACTACTCTAAAAATAAAGCCTTTCCTAAAAGGAGTTGGTGGTTGCAAGTACAGCACCAGCACATTAAAGGAGAATTAAGAATTAATTCCTGTAGCCAACGGTGGGGGAACATTGTAATCTCAACACTCATGAGGCAGATGCAGGATGGTCATGGAATTGTTGCTGGAATTTTCTTTTTTAGACTTACTGGTTTTATATTCATGTTCCGTGATGCTTTGCTTGTGTCTATATACAAGTATGCACCCCATGATCGCTCACAGATATCAGAAGTGAAAGAGTATACCCCTGGAGCTGGAGTTACAGTGTGAGCGGCCAAGTGGGTGCTAAGAACTGAAACTGACTCTTCTGCAAGAAACAAGTGTAAAGGTCTTGTGGCAACCGAGGGGCCAAGGAATGCTGCAAAATAAACACCATGCGGCAGACCTAATGCAAGAGACTTATTAGAGGGTAGGAGGGATGTGAAAGGCCACCTCTGAGCAGAGATAAGAGAAAGATAGAGACAGAGAGACAGGCAGACTGACAAGCAGACAAACAGACAGCAGGCCATGTTGGCCCGGACTTTCTAAGGGCTATGGAGCATGTGCATATGGGATGGTAAAGAAGCTGACTTCTGAAGGTGGGGTGACAGAACAGCTGGTTCTAACATCCCGCCCTTTTGTTTATTTTTAAAGGTAAGGAAATGGGAACGGGTGGTGGTAGAGGCCACTGTCCTCTTTAGACTGCTTCCTGTTGTCCAGGGCCATCGGCATCTTTGAGGACTCAAGAAAGCTGGACTGCTGTCCAAGGCGTTACTGTTCAGGCTCTGTGGGACCCTGGAGCCACGGAAACCCAGGCTGTATTGGATCACTGTGCAGTCTCTGACTGAGAAATCTGCTCAGATTTTATTAGATATATATTAGAGACAGAAGATAAAGTTAAGAAGTTCAGGGGAATTTTTTTTCTTTTTTTTTACTTCTTTTTAGGTATACATTTTGAAACATTTAGATCTATGGTCCTGGTAGATGTTGGAGAGGAGTCCCAAGACCAGTGAGGGCAGGGAGTGGGGGTGGGAATCCTGCCCTCAGAAATAGGCAGGTTGGGGAACATGCTGTTGATTGACAGAATTTATCTGGAGTTCATTTGACCTTGAGAAGTGGATTCAAGTTGATCCCGTGAGCTTACAAGGATTTTTTTTTTTAAAGTTTACAAGAGGTAAACGTTTTAGATCTGTTAACATTACCACTCTTTGTAATCGGAACTGAAATCTGCATGGTAGACAGAGCAGTGGACTCATGCTTTTGAGTCATAGTCAAGCTTGGAGACCCCAAAATGATTCTGAGTTAAAAGCATGAACACTCTTTCCAGAGGACTGGGCATATAGATTGGACAGAGATGTTTTTAGCACATTGAGAAGCAATTTTAAGTCTATACTTAGAAAACAACCAAGGGAAATTTAAGATCTTGAGTGGTGACTCTGATGATAGCAACCGGTGCTTACCAGAGCAGATTAATAGATTATAATTGATTATCAGAACTCCATTGGTTAATGTTCAAATCCTGAACTTTTGAAGTTGTCTTAGTTAGGGTTTCATTGCTGAGTCACCACGACCAAGGCAACTCTTATAAAGTGAAACGTTTAATTGGGAATGACTTACAGGTTCAGAGGTTCAATCCATTATCATCAAGGTAGAAGCATGGCAGCATGCAGGCAGACATGGGGCTGGAGGAGCTGAGAGTGCTACATCTTGTTCCAAAGGCCACCAGAAGACTCTATTCCACACTGGGTGGAGCTTGAACACTAGGAGACCTCAAAGCCCACCCCCATACTGACACACTTCCTCCAACAAGGCCACACCTTCTAATAGTGCCACTTCCCATGTACCAATCATATTCAAACCAGAAGTCTTCATATAACAATAGCCTAGGGCTGGAGAGTTAGCTCAGTGGTTAAGGGCATCGACTGCTCTTCCAGAGGTCTTGAGTTCAATTCCCAGCAACCACATGGTGACTCACAACCATGTGTAATGGGGATCCGATGCCTTCTTCTGGTATGTCTGAAGACAGTGGCAGTGTACTCACCCACAAACATGAAATAAATAAATGATTCTTAAAAAAAACAAAAAACCCCAAAAACCAATAGCATAGAAGGGGGAAAGTTAGAAACGCTTTCCATTTTTTAATATACTTTAAATCATTTCATTAGACCTTTACAATCTACAGAACTTGAAACACTTTCTTAGACCTTTATAACTTGCATTTACATGACCATGTCAGCTCAGTCAGTCAACAGGTTCTCCACTCAGGAGTGAGGATTAAAAAGGAAAAAGACAGTTGGACAACATTGTAGCATGACCCCAGCCAGTTCTGAGGCTGAGGCGGGTTTATTTTTCTCTAGTCTGCTTTTATACCATTTTAATTACATGCAAGTAGTAAGGTCAGTTATAGGTTAAGGAACAAGCAAGACAATAAACCAATAGTCAAGGGACAAGCAAGGTAAGTGATCACTGTTTCCAAGGGCTTATCAGGATGGCAAAGATATCTGAGCCTACTTCCCTGTCCTAGCCCAAAGTCAAATTCATTCCTGAAGCCTACTTCTTTGTTCTAGCCTAAAATTAGATTCCTGCCTGAACTTACTTCCACGTCATGGCCTAAAGTCAGATTCTTGCCTGAAGTCCATTTCCTTGTCCTTGGCTAATGTCAGATTCCAGCCAAGTGGCCACCCAAAGCTTTCCACATTTACATATGTTAAAACACTTTTTAGCTGGGCAGAGGCACCACAAGCCTTTAATCAGTACTTGGGAGGCAGAGGCAGGCGGATTTCTGAGTTCGAGGCCAGCCTGGTCTACAGAGTGAGTTCCAGGACAACCAGAGCTACACAGAGAAACCCTGTCTCGAAAAAACAAAAACAAAAACAAAAACAAAAAACAAAAAACAAAGAACACTTTTTAAACCATTACAACCTATTTAAGCTTTCATATCCTCAGACCTTATGTAAACTTTACACTGTTTTATATATAGTCATTTATTTACCATGAGACACACACAGTTGATTACTGTAAGAAAGGAGTCATTGTAAGGCAAGTTACTTATGTAAATTGAATTTGTAGCTAGCCCATATAAAAGACACACAATCCCAGTATTTTATTTACAAGTTGTAAGATTGGACAGGTTTGGAGCTATTCTAGATTATTCCCCAGCTATAAAGTCCCTTGTTACTTGCTGTTTCTCCTGGCCATGTACTCATGGTCCATCTCCTCTCATGGCAGCTTCCTCCAGCTCAGTCTCCTCTCTTCTTCTCCTCCCTTTACCTGCAACCTGCACACTCAAGTCCCTCCCACCTTTCTCCTTCCACTGCTCCATCACAGGGTCTAGCCTTCTATTGACCAGTTAAGCAAGGTTTATGTAGCATCGCTAGGTGTACATGAGGATCTATCTGTACCTGAGGGGCACCACACTTTGAGAGCCAGTATTAGCACCAGAATACAAGCAGCATCAGACCCACCCACTACACCTTTAAAGAGCGGGATAGTAAAAAGTCACTTTGAAACTAGCGTTCTCCACTTATCTCTTTTCAGAGTTTGGTAACAAGGGACAATGTCTTTCTGCTGGAGACCTAGTAGTGGCTCTCCAGTGAGGCCAGAGAACTAAGAAGGCAGCCTTGGTTGATGTTAAACTGCCAAGGCTGGTATCTAGCCTAGACCTTGACACCATCAGAGAGCTGAGAAGGGTAAATTTCATCCGAGCAAGCAGGAAGTTCAGACAGAGCAGTTCTGAGTCTATTAAAAATGATAGAGACTTGCCAACTACTGGGACAGTAAGTTCCTAGGTTCCTCTGTGGAAATCTTGATTTCTTTGTGGGCAGAGGTCTTGGGGCAGTGTCAGTTTTTGACCTCTAGGCTCAGAAGACTTTCCTGTGGAATAGGAACTTGGGGGAGAGTCCTGCCCCATCCAGACAAAGCAGAGCAATCAATTCCCCAGTGTCCTTCTTGCCCACAATTTGGTCAGGGTGGTGAATGTGAGCGAGAGCGAGGTGAAGGGCAGTTTTCACCCAGTGTCTGGCTTTGTCTCACTTAAAGCAAGCTCCAGGCAAGTTCTGTGCCAATTATCCTCTTTGGAGATCTCAGGTCTGCTGGCACTTTCTCTAGTATAGAAAGCCCTTTCCTGTTCAGGATTTAAGGCCAGCCTGGTCTATAGTACTTGCTGGGCCAGCCTGAGCTACATAATGACTCTCTCTCTCTCTTTCTCTCTCTCTCTCTCTGACACACACACACACACACACACAGCACAAAATTACTGAGTGTAAAATCCTCCAAACAATTTCAGCAACTAAAAAATACTTACTAAGAAGTAACCATCTTTGCTTCAAGCCCAGTTGCCATGATTTTAATATCAGAGAAAGAGAAACTTCTTCTCTAGCGTTACGGGTAAGACATTTTGAAAGAAAATAAATCTGGCAAGGAGACGGGAGAGGTGAGAATGAAAAAGGAAGGACCCATCAAGTGTCCAGGAATCAGAAAGCGCTGAAGCGAGGTCCTGGGGTAGGGAGTCCACATCCAAGTGGAGGAAGGCACGAGGGCACTGGGTGGAAGCCACAGGCAGAGAGCCCACTGTGCCTCCAGCTCCTGAGTATGGGTGCCAATCTCCCACCAGAACACCTCAAGCTGCATAGTACTAGACAGGGTCATGAACTATGTTCTCTAAATGCTTAGTCAACAAAGGGATATTAATTATTAACCATGCCTTATCCCCCATGAGTAAATTAGCATCTCAATATTGCAGGTCCAATTATTTCCCCATTATTTCCCCGCTGGCTTTATGCAGAACCTAGCTGAGAGAGCCTCCCCAGACTTTGTTTTCATAAAAAATAAGAGTCCACAGCCCAGAAGGAGGAGGAAGACGAAGAGAAGGAAAGGAGGAGGAGGAAGAGGAGGAGGAGGACCAGCCGCAGCAGCTAGATGTCCACTGATTGAGAACACCACAAGGCCTGTGCTTGGTTAAGTGAATGGGCACCATTCGTTCATGTAGCCAGGGCTACCAAAAGAGTGCTTTGTTGGTGATCCAAGGGCGGATTTTGTGCTCAGCCCAGGAACCTGCGGCCAGGTCTGCTCGTTGGAGTCTCCCCTGAGTGCACTCACTGAGCTGGGATCCCCGCCAGTCTTTAGCAGGAAACTCTGCGGGCTGTGGCTTCCTCACAGTTCTTTTCCATGGCCTATGGCCTTCTTTGCCGTGCACTTTCCATTTTGGTAATTTTTGTGTTCTGCTCAGGATGCTTTGTAAACCCTGAAGGAGGTGCAACAGAGTCTTTCTTTAGCACTTTCCAAAGACTCAAGCTCCTAACTTCTGTGTGCACATGTGTGTATGTATGTACACACATGGGTGTGCTCACGTATGCATGTGAATGTGCGCGGTAGGCATGTTTGTGTTTGCCTACCTGCAAGAGTCCAATTGTACACGTGTATGTTTGAGTACATGTGTATCTATGCATGTCTGATATGTGTGTGAGGACTAGTGTGTGTGAGTTCATGTGCACGTATATACTTGTTTGCATGTGTCTGAGCGCATACCTGTTTTTGTGTAAGTGTGCATGTGTGTGCATGTGTTCCTGTTTGTATGGACGTGTGCTTGAGTATGCATGCATGTGCTTGTATGTGCACTCATGCATACTGTTGTGTGTTTGTGTTCGAGCACATGCATGTAGGCACATGCAAACCAGTTGTCTCCCAGTCCCTCTCCTTAGGAAGGCTTGAGCAGTGGGACTCCTAAAGCTTGTCTGCTTGGACCTCTCCCTCACAACCCCCTCTCTCTCCTCACTTTACAGACGTTTGGATAAGCAGCTCGGTTATTGCACAGTGCAATGGAACATAGTGTGAGTGACCCCACCTTGGTTTGCTAGTTGGGTCTAGCACCAGGAGCTCAGTAGAAGCAGTTGGCCTCCTTTATTTTTAAATTCAATAACACAGGAATAGAGCTTTTATGCTCTAGTAGGTCAGAGACTGTGCACAGCCACCCTAGGTCATAGGGCATGACCACGTTTTCTGGGTGCTATTGATAGCACCAGATATGGACCAGATTCTCCTGTCCAGAACATTCAGACCCCAAATCACTGCTGGGGCTGTTGCTAATACAAACACTATGGGAATGTGTAGGGGTGGGGGATGGGAACTGGCTCTACCAAGCCAGCTGAGCTAGGGAACTAGGGAAAGCTGGTTTGTGACATCCCAAAAGAAGAAAGGAAAGACTGAGGGTTGACAATGGTCCTTCCATGACTTCCCTCCTTGAGGCCTTGCTCCTGGACTCTGTGCTGGGAAGAGCCACATCACTGAGCACAGGGACCACCTTGCTTCAGTCTCCCGTGGGTTTCTAGCTCAGATCTCATTCCTATGGTATTCTGAAGACTCTCTTCTCATCAAATTAGGTTGAATCAGATCAGAATCAGCAAGACACTCCCCTAGCGTGACAGGGTCATCCCTCAGTGGTCTTCACTAGGCTGCTCTGCGGGAGCTGACTGGAAGTAGCCTGCTGCCCTTGGCTTTCACCAAAAGTCAACACACAAAGCAAACACATTGTTTTGTATTTAAATCTGGGCACTGCCCCTCATGATTTCTGTATCTTTGGTATGTTACTTAACTCCCTTACTCTTTACATATGAGACAGTAAAAACACACTACTTAGAATGGGCTCAAGCATAGCCTGTCAGGTAACCATACATGCTTTCCCTCCAGGAGCTCCCTTTTTTCCTGCCACCTTATGAGGTTTGGAGCGACTGCTAGAATGCTTCCAAGGGCATTAGCACCCTTATTTTTTATAATCAGAATTTCTTCATAAGCACAAAGTAATAGAAGTGTGTCGGAGGAGCATTTTAGAGATCACGGAGTATGGGGCTTAATTTTCTCCTTCCATGATCTCCTTTCACCTGAAGATTTTAGGGACTTCAAGTATACTGATGTATAAAATAGTTGCACAAACCAGACATTTGCTTAAAATAATTATGAGATATATATATATATATATATATATATACAGCTTTCAGTATTGAAGATGAAACTGAAATTTGTATACTAAGATGGTTGAACTTATTTTTTCAAGATTTAAAAAAATTAAATCTTGGCTGAACATCTGATACTGCAGGATGTGGTCATCGGCTTCTTTGGAATTTTGATTGTCCACAATGAGAACACTAATTAGCATATGGTAGAAGTATGTTTTGGGCTGTTACAGAAATTGTTGGAAATTTTGCTCTAATCTCAAGGCAAATTTTGTTTTGTTTTGAGATACAATTGCACGAAATCCAGGTTGGTTTTGAACTAGAGGTGCCTCAGAGGATGACCCTGACATTTGATCTTTCTGTCTCCATTTAAAGACTTTTAAAATGAAACTCCAGCCAGCAGTTGTATTAGTTAGGGTTTTACTGCTGTGAAGAGACACCATGACCACAACAACTCTCATAAAGGGCATTTAATTGGGGTTGGCTTGCAGTTTCAGAAGTTCAGTCTGTTATCTTCATGGCGGGAAGCATGGCAGCATGCAGGCAGACAAGGTGCTGGAAGAGCCAAGAGTTCTACTTCTTGGTCTAAAGGCAGCCAGGTGGAGACTCTCTTCCACACTGTGAGGAGCTTGAGCACTAGGGGCCTGTAGTGGGTTGGCCTAATGCTGTTTGTATCTAATGCTAATCTGGGGCCCCTAAGACTAATTATCCCACACCTAAGACATTGAGTGACCCTGCCCTCAGTTCATTGCGATTGGTGAATAAAGCTACCAACAGCCAATAGCAGAGCAGAAGAGACAGAGGTGGGGTTGAGGTTTCTGGCGTGGGGAGAGAGGATGTCGAGGAGTGGGAGGAGGAAGAGGCAACTGTGGGATAGAAGAAGAACACGCAGGAGAGGAGAAAGGAGAGCAGCCGTGGGATAAGAGAAAGGCGAGTGTGGGCCTGCGTGATGCCTAGTTGGAGCTAAGAGCATCCCAAATGGAACATAGTGAGTAAAAACTCAGGTTATCGATAGGGAAGTGGATTCTAACAACATGGAGGGCAGGCAGCTGCCCAGCTATTGTGCTGCTTAAGGTAGAACATAAATACAGAGGCTGAGTGTGTCTTTCTTCAGGGAACTCAGTAACCAGAGGAGGGGTAAAGAAGCCCAGGCTGGGGTTTTTGATATTTTTACTACGGGAGCCCTCAAAGCCCTTTCCCACAGTGACACACTTCCTCCAGCATGGCCGCCGCTCCTTGGTGCTGCTTTCCATGGGGACCAAGCATATCCAAACCACCACAGCAACTTACAAAGGACTTCAATTTTCTTATTTATTTTTCAGACAGGGTTCCCCTATGTGCCCAGTCTGGCCAGGAACTGAAGTTAAGGCTCCTGCCTCCGTCTCCTGCCTCAGGTAGGATTACAGACATGTCTCATCAGGCCAGGTTCAGCTCAGCTCAACCTCAAGTCTTGTCTCTGTTTCCCCAAGGTTCCTCTCACCATCCACATGCCTCTTGTCAGCCAGCCTCAGCTCACACTTCTGCACTGAGCCTCTTGCTCTGGTAAACTTTCCTGTTCCTAGACTCAGCTGTTGTGTCCGCTGCCTTGTAAGACTGTAGATGTTGGGACAATATCTACCAGGTTCACCGTGGGTCCTACAGCCCAGGCCAGATTCCAGATACACAGGAGATATATGCTGTATGAACCACCTCTCCCCTCTTGGCTGAAGGCCAGGCCACCTTCTGAGTTCCTCACCGAGGAGCCAACCTTGCCCTACCACTCCCTGCCTGAAGATGCAGAAAGGGCGGTTGTGCCCAGTTTGTGTGTATTTAACACAAATCACAATGCCACAGCTGAATGCTAGCATCGGCTCAGCAGGCTGCCCTCATTTCCAGTGCACCTGGTGTGGCTGAGGATATAATTCCTTGTCCCCAGCCCTGCCTGACTCTCATTTCTGTTGAAGAATCAAAATCCTCTTCATGTGGTCCACAGGCAGGGAGGGCTGCTCCTACTGTTTCCCAGGATGCCACGGAGCATCTGTAATCCAGGAGCATCTTCCCATCCTAGGAAGAGAAGCCAACCAGAAAGCGACTTCTGCAGCAAGGAAGACCTTCTGCGAGAGTCCTAGGGCTCAGAAAGGAGCTGCTGGTGTTCACAGCAACACTATGGAGGGAGGAGATCTGTTTCTGCTTTTAACCTGGAAACATGGATGCTATTCACTGAAAATCACGTGTTCCTGATTTTCACTAATTTATTTGCAAAGACCAAAAATGTTTCACTTATTATTATTTTTAAAAATTAAGCCAAATGAGTTTTGATCTTCTATTGTTGGGACAGAGACCAAACTCACACCCAAGAGCAGCTGGGTGATATGGAGCAGAGCTAGACAGAAGAATAGGGAGAGAGAGAGAGAGAGAGAGAGAGAGAGAGAGAGAGAGAGAGAGAGAGAAAGCAGGTAGAACGTGGGGACTGCAGACCTATGAGCCATGGTGTCATGCTCCTCCTCCCCTGATCACCCCTGTCCCTGCACACCTTGCTAAGTGACCTAGTTTGGTTCTCCTGTTCTCCTCTCAGGGTTTGAGTGTTTGTCTCTCTCTCTCTCTCTCTCTCTCTCTCTCTCTCTCTCTTAAGATTTATTTATTATTATACATAAGTACATTGTAGCTGTCCTCAGACACACCAGGAGAAGGCATCAGATCTCATTCCAGATGGTTGTGAGCCACCATGTGGTTGCTGGGATTTGAACTCATGACCTCTAGAAGAGGAGTTGGTGCTCTTAACCACTGCATCATCTCACCAGCCCCGAGAGGTTTGTCTCTTGATAGCTGCAGATCCTTGTTGGGTTCCTGAACTGCACAGTACCTCAACTCACAAGAAGGGGGCAGAAGAGCATCTGTTTCCAGCCATGGCTTTGGCTGGGTGACCAAGGACCTAATGTGAAGATGCTTACAATAGTTGGACCTAACTAATTTTTTTTTTAAGTTTACAATGATGTAAAAGCAATATGCATTCAGTAGAAACACACTATAATAAAAAAATTTAATAATTTTTCAGTGTTTTAATCCCCATCCCCCATTTGCTATGATAAAAATATTTCTAGGAAAGCAACTTAAAGGAGACAGGTCAGTCGGTAATGGTGGGAAAGTCAAGGTCACAGGCCTGTGAAGCAGCTCATCACATCCCATCCACACTCAGGAAACAGAACGATGCACGAGTGCTCAGCCTACTTCTGACATCTACAGCCCTGGATCCAGCTAGGGAGTGGCAACACCCAGAGTGGGCAGGCCTTCCCAAATCCATCATTGCAGTCAGATGATTTTAGATTCTGCCAACTTGACAATTAACACTGACCATCACCACTGGCTCTCAGTCCATGGCCCAGCCCTCCCTGCGACTGTGGGCAGTGGAAGCTTACAGTTAACTGCTGGATGGTACAGTTAACTACCACATGCTCTCTCTCTAAGCTAGGGGACGCACTTTAAATGCACTAACCACTTACCACTGTGTTCCCAACTTACCTTAGATTTATGAGGAATTAATCTCACCACAAATTGAGTAGTATTCTTCCATAAGGTTGTAAGAAGTGTTTAGCCTAAAGTAATAATTGTAAAATATTAATCATAAGCCCCAAACTTATTCTACATAAGTAATCCAAATAAGCATGTCGATAGAGCTAGATAAACACTTTGTGACATAGATTCACAGTGGAATACTACTCAATAATGAAAAGGGAGGCAAGTTATAAAATGCAACACCACTAAACAAAAATAAATAAATAAAAATTTAAAAGAAGTGCAAACTCTGCATATAAACTAGAGGACTCTCTAAATAACTATGCTGTGCAGAGGGAGCTAGGCCATATAGTACACACTGCCCAATATATATTCACTTATATTCAAAAAAGGCAAACTAAGCCATCGAAACAAAGCAGGTGAGCTGTTGCTTGTGCTGAGGGAGGTGGGAGGGACTGGGAGACCTGAGTCTGAGACTCCAAGTGGAAGGAGAGAACAGAGTTCTGTGAGTTGTCCTGTGATCCCAACACATTCTAATAAATCCAGTACAAAGGAGTAAATCTAACTTTAAAATAAAAGTGCCAAAGGCATGCCAATAAAGTGATGGTACAAATATGATTATTTTTAATTTTTAAAAATTATTTTTATTATTTTATGTATATGGGCGTTTTGCCTAAATGGGTGTGTACTGGCTGGTTTTGTGTGTCAACTTGACACA
>JADRCD010224876.1:0-11787 GCA_019843815.1 Montemys delectorum | reverse complement strand
GGGGGGGGTGCATTACAAAGAGGCCAGATCAGTTGTTATATAGACAGCTTCATACTTGAATGTGTTCTTTACCTAGGTAGCAGTGAAGGGGCACTATGGGGATTACTGTAAAGGAAGAATCAACCGGTATCGATTTTGAGGGGGGTAAGAAATGGGAAAAAACAAAAAGGACTTAAGATATTGGTTTTAGGATTAAAAGGGAGGTTTTAATTTGGAAGATAAAGGATTTATCGTTAGGATCATGACAATTAGGCACTGGATGCACACAGCTAGAACTGCAGCCTTGAGGTGGTCCTCAAATGTCCCAGTGTGGGGCAAGCCAGGCTCTCTTTGGAATTCTCCATTTTCTGAGGATAGGATGCACATTACCGAAGCTATGTGTAACTGACTTGCTTTAGAGCAAAGCTCTCCTTTTAGCTGAAACTTTGTTATTTAAAAGATTATTTATTCCCCACTTTGAAATAGCTCCCTCTCAGCCTTTGACAGGGCTCTGCCGCCTGGCTGACATCAGTTCCACCAGGCAGCATGAGAGGCTTAAAATCAGACCTCAGGAAGCCATCAGCTCATCGAGCAAATGATAAATCATCCCAAATGCATACTGAGCAGGGATCTGTGATATTTCTAAAGCACAGATAAAACTGCTGTTTGGTCTGTCCTTCCAGTTACCTGCACCAACCCTGGACCAGGATGCAGTAGAATTTGGGTGCTCTCAGGCTGCACATGTAAGCGTTTATAGGTGGTCAGGGAGAACACTGGACACACACTGATGTCCTGTGAAAGCACAGTTTGTAGTGATACTGAGTCACTTGGATGCTGGTCCATGGGAAGTCAGTTCAGTTCTGTGGGTTGAGGCTGGAAGCACAACTCTCACCAGTGTGCCTTGTTTTGGGATATGATTTTCAGTGCTGTGTCCTGTCCCCATCCATGCATACTGCTTAGGGCTGTTGCAGATCCATTATTCAAGTAAAAGCCACTTGGCTGTCCCCTAGTGGGAGAAAGACTGGAAAAATCATGGACCTGCCTTTTAATAGCTGTGAGACTTTGGGCAATCACTAAAACCTCTGCTTTGGTTTCTTACTTGTAAAAGAGGGAAAAATAATATCCACCTTAAGAGAATGATTGGGAAGAATAGGTAGGCAAAATATGTGAAGTGTTTGACTGAACGTGCTGCCCTTGATGGTTGGCACCTAGGAAGTGATTTCAAGACAGATCCATAAGGCTTAGTATCAGCAACGATGATGGTACAATGGCATGCCATGTGGTCAGGTGTGCAAAAATGTAAAAACGTCTTTAAAATTATTCCTCATCTTCCTCCTCTTCTTTCTCTTCTTCTAGACTCTATTCTGTCAAGTAGTAGAAATGTAACCTCAGTCATCGAAACAATACAAAACCAATTAACCAACCAACCAACCAACCAACCAACCAACCAACCAAGCCGGCCGGCCACCACCCACCAACCTACCAACCAGAAAACAGCAGCAGCGAAAACTCCTCCCCCTGAGAGATGGGCATGAGGGGAGCCAGAGATAAAAACTTACACCTCTAATCCAAGTACTAGGGAGGCTGAGGCAGGACAATTGAGAGTTCTGGGCTAGTGTGGGCTATACAGTACAACGGCAACCCCCAAAATCTCAATCAATTCAGGATCTTGGGCAATGTGATTTTATGGAGGAGGGCTGGTCCCTGTAGCTGTGACCTCAGGTCCCCGTCTCCCCTACTTCCCATCAGCCCTCCGAGCTTATGTCTATAAAGATAGAGGCTACATTTTCTCTTTCCACCTTCCAGGCCTCTCCAAATCTTCCATTTGCTCATTCTTTTGTTGCTCTGTTACTGATGAAGAAGATCTTTTGTCCAGCTCCCTACACTCTCTGCGGCTTTCCTGGGCACACTACCTTAGAGCAAGCTGGCTTCCTCTGGAACGTTCTTAAATGCCCTACAACCTTGTGAGGTCTTCACTGCACCTTTCTTACGTGTACTTGCTGAGTGTGACGTACAGAATGTCCAGCGGCCTTTCCTCAATGCTGATTTTCCTCTCTTCCTTCCTGGGTCCAGCCTGTTGGAGCAAGCGCTTTCTGTTGAGCTTTTGAGATACAAAACGTCTTTGCCCTAAACCGAGTTGTGAGTTTCAAATCCGAAACTCCCAAGTCAAAATTGACTTTTTCTTTCTCATGGAATTTTTTTGTGATGCCCTCCCTTTCCCTGGGCAGTGAGTACTGGATGCTGAAGTGTCTGCCCGGGGAGACAGGAGTGGGCAGAAAAAAAAAATGAGAGTATTTTCAGGGCACATGAATGTTTCTTAAAACCTCAGGAGGTGTTTCTAACACATTCCTATTATTACATCTGCCCTCCACGAAGTTTCTGCCCCGTGGGGCTGAGCTGCACATTGATTTGCTTCAAGGTTGGAACATTTGAGGGTGATTCTCTTCTGACCTGTTGTTGGTAAAGTAAAAGAAAAGAAAATTAAAGAAGCAGACAGAGTGGCTAAAAACGAAAGCCAGACCCTTCTGGTCTGCAAAGCATTGGTTGAACATAGCGTTAAATGCAGCTCTGGCCCTCGTTCTGCTTTTTCTGTCTCCCAAAGGTCACGCCATTTTTCTTGATCTGTTTTCTTATTTTCCCCATTCTACAGTTCATCATTGGATGTTCTGCTGCCTAGGCAACAGGATTCAGGGGCAGCTCTCAACAATGAGTTACTGGAGAATATTCTGAGATCCATGCATGCAGAATTTCCTGTAATCTAGAGTTTGTTCCTTACTTTTGCTTTTTTTTTTTTTCTGTCAGTGTGTAACCTTTTGTTCACTCAGAGAATGTTCAGACCCACGTGTGCATCTTTTTGGATATGGGATCTGCGTCAAGAGTTCTCTCAATTTCAGAGATGTCATGTTGTTGCTGTTGTGTTCAGGAGACTGATCGTACCGATGCTGGTGGCATTTCAACTCATCTTGCTTTCTGTGTCTGATCAAAGTTCTTTTGAACCCTAGTGTTTTGTCTGCTGGACATCAGGAGCCCCGGCCTTGGATTTTAGCCCCATGGCAACCATGGGAAAAATGTAGGCAATGTTCTTTAGGTACCTGAACAAGATTTGCTAGCTATGCTAATACAGGATTTATAAAAATTGAACTATGAAAGCAATTTTGAAAGGTTTGCCAACAGCAGCAGCAACAGCAGCAGCAATAATTTTAGCTTTGGTTTATCACTCAAGTATTTTATGCCTGGTACTCTATTCTTTATATTCATCGCTCCATTCAGGTTCACCAACTAATTTTAAAGGCTGGTGCCTTCTTTTTACTTTATAAATAAGAAAATAGCACTAGAGATGGAATGACTTGTCTTTGGTAATAGAGTGTAAGTGGAGACAACATTTGAAACCCTTGTAGGTTTAACCTCAGATCCCTTGTCCATTGGGCTGGAATGGGGCCATGCTGCAGTTCTTGCTGGAATCTTTTTGGCACTGCTGAATTTCTAGACTGGTCCATGCCTGATGGATAGTAGGTACACATCAGAGCTAGAAGAAAGTGATTGATGGTTTGAGTTGGAGGTTAATGTTCTGTGTTCTCTGGCGTTTCCTCTCACCAGCGGCATGGAGATAATAGGTCTAAGCCCTTCTCAGTGGCCCTTTATCTTCATTCGTCCTCACTGCCTGCTTCAGACAGTCATCCTACATCAGGATGCTGGTTGGCTTCCTGATGTCCTTTCCCAATGCCTGCTTTGTTGTCTTTTGATCCAGGTTGTACATAGCAACCAACAGAATCTTTCTAATCCGAAAATCTGTTCAGAGCCACACAGAGTCCTCAGAGCAGGCCTGGTTTTTCCAATGGCCTTTTAAGGGTCTGGTGCCTTCTACTTTTAGGCTTGCTTTGCTCATACTGAGTAGCTCTTTGCTTTGAGCCTTGAAAAACGGGATCTCTCTCCCATCTTTAGGCATGTGCATGTTCTAATCCCTCTACAGCATTGGTTTTCAACCTTCCTAATGGTACAACCCTTAAATACAGTCCTTAGTGTTGTCATGACCCCCCCAACCATAAAACTATGTTACTGCTATTTTATAACTGTAATTTTGCTATGTTATGAATTATAATTTAAATATCTGTGTTTTCTGATGGTCTTAGGCAACCCCGTGAAAGGATCCTTTTGACACCCCCAAGGGGTCACAACCCACAGGTTGAGAACTTCTGCTCGATAGGAACATACTACGCTTCTCTGCCAATGACCTATCGATCTCCTGGCTGCTTCCCTGAGCTCCTCTGATGGGATGAAAAGTGTTTTTGGAGTGTGTCTTTGTCCCAGGACATGCACTTGCTATTCTCCTGTGCCAATCTAAGGTCTGCCATAAGTCATAATTTTTAGTTCTAGGCCTGGTATCTGGTCACCATTGAATGTAGCTGTCTCATGGAATCTTCGAGAAGATTGGCTCTGCAGCCATCCCTAATAGAGAAATGGCCAGATCTCTTATTTAGAAATGGTATGGTGTTTACATATAAGCTCTGCACATCCTCCTTCACACTCATATTTATCTTTATTTCTTAAAGATTTACTGTATTGTATTGTGTCTATGTTTGCCTGTGTGCAGGTATGTAAGTGTGCATGTAGGTACCTATGAAGGCCAGAAGAAGATGTTGGATTCTGTGGAGGTGGAGTTACAGATGGATGTTAGCTGTCAGACATAGATTCTGGTAACTAAACTCAGGTCCTTTGTAATGCGTTAAGTGCTCTTAACCACTGAGCAACCAATCAATCTCTCTAGCCTTAGCCCATGCTTTTAATAACAGGCTATTCATAATATCCAACACAAAACAAATGACATGTAAATATTTGTTTTTCTGTGCTGTTTAAGAGTAATGGCCAGAAAGAGACTTATGTATGTTTGGTACATACACAATTGTATTTCAGTTATTTTCTATTTGGTTGGCTACAGTTGGAGAACTCTCAGACAACTGTTTTTGTTGGATAAATGTAGAGCTAGAGGTGATGCCTTTTCTAACCAGTTTTGAATCTGAATAGCATACTGAACCTCGGGCTTGGGAAGGTCATTATCTTGAGAATGTGTTTCTCAAAGCAACAAATGACAACATGCTCTAAAGTCTTTCTTTGGTACAGTCTTTCTGGAACTGTCGGGAGGCTTTTGTCAGATGTTGAAAATCTAAACATTTCAAGATTTCAAAAGGTAAGAGGTTCAAAATGACGCTGACAAGTATAGATCCAACAACTCCCCAAATGTTTCCCTTTTGTTACTGAGTCCCTTGGTTATCAAGTAGAGAGGCCCAGGGAAGCTCCCGAATTCATGTGTATCCTCTTATTCTATCTGACAAGATTAAAGGTGGAACTCTAGCTCTCTGCCCCTTCCCCACAGCCCTCCTGTCCCAGGACTTAAGCCCTTGAATACATCTGCTCCTTGCCTCATCCTTTTCAGCAGACAGCCAGGAAAAAGCTCCAGGTTGCAAAGGCTGAGGTCCCCCAGTTAGCAGGACCAGATGGGACTATTGACTGCGTGGAAGAGTTGAGAGTGCCATCCCTGGCTCTTACTCCTCCTTCACAATCCCCCACAATCTCCATTGGATTTTCATACAAATTAAGTCTCGGGGCCTTTTCTCCCTGCCTTTCCCCAGTGTGCTTTCCCAGACTTCAGGCTTTGTGTGTATTCGCAAGATACACCCAGCAAAGGCAAAGCTCAGACTCCTGTTTGCTGTGAATACTGCGTTCAGATCGGTCCCCGCAGCCCCACCCTGACGGCACAGCCTTCTCTTGTTGCCCGAGCATCTCTTTGAGCCCTGGGAACAGGGCAGGACAGCTAGCAGAGGGTGAGCAAACAGACGGGGAGCCACATTTAACACCATCTGCCACGTCCACCGAGGTCAATGGGATAAACCGATTTGCTAAACAAAATGGTTAACAACTCATGAATAAAAACTTGAAGAAAAATTCCAAAAGGGATTTCCGTACTGTTCTTAGTCTACAGTTCACTCTTCTCTGTCACCACCCAGGCCCGAGACTGCTTTTGAACGTGCACTTTTCTTGGGTTCCAGTAGGGGGCAGCTGCCATTAGGCCTGGAGAGAGAGAACTCATTTATAAAACCTTTCTAAAAAATTCCCGTGAGATGTTCGCCTTCCACAGGGACAAGCCACCTGAGTCGTTATCAATACCAAGTGGTCAGTTGGAAAAACATATGCATATAAGCGTCACTAAATGGGCTCAGCAGGCTGTATTATTTATTCATCCATTTATATATGTACCAATCACAATGAAAGAAAAGGAAGCCATGATTTTTTGAGAGAAGGGCACAGGAGGGGCTGGAGTGTGGTGGGGGCCAGGAGGAGGACATACATGTAGGGGCTCTGGGTGGGGTTTGAGTAGTGATTATTTTTGAATATTTACCCCACACAAACACATTGCACAGTTGTGTTTGTGGATGTTTCTACCATTCTGGTGGTTGGGAACATTATGAACATATGATTGTATTTTTTTCTTCTTGTTTATTCCATTTTTTTTGTTCCTGTATAATAACGATAGCAACATTGGCCTTAGAACACCTTTTTTTATCCCTTTTCAGGTAATGGACATTTAGGTTGTTTCAATTTTTTTTTTTTTTTTGGGTAATGTGAATTACACTATTGAGGTCATTTAGTCTGTATTCCAGCACACATGGGCTCATGTTTCTATAGAGTGAAGTCCTCAGCGTGGAAATCGATGTCTTTAGTTTGACCGGATAATGCCCTACCGGGTCCCAGAGTGCAGGCTCTAAGAGATCCAGATGAGCCCGTATTCAGCAATGGTTGTGCTTGCTTATCAGGCCTCCTCACTCTCAGGACAGTGAGCGCGGCAAGGACACCCTTAATGCCTTCCATGTTGTTCTCACAGCAAGGATCTGGGGTATTTCCCCTCAAACACAGATGACAGAAGCTAATGCCACAGTGAGGCGTCTGCTGCACTGAGCACAACTGGAGATGGCTCCCCCCAGAGGGAGGAGATTTTCTGTGATGCCAGATCCCCTCACCTCCTGTGGAATGCACAGTCAGGGTTAACAATGGCGATTAGACTCCGAGCCATCTGGATGGCCAGGGTAAGCAGAGAGACATAGCTGCTGGCAGAAGGCAGAGGATGAGCCAGGATCCCAGGGGCAGCTTCCTTCCATGGAACTAGAACAGGACCATAACAACCAGGAACGATTGTTGCTCAGCTCATTTACTCAAGAGGAACCACCGGAGCGACGCGACACGAGGATCTTTAAGAAAGGAGCCTTCTCTCTGAATGGGCCCAGCTTCTTAGGTCCTGATTGTTACAGGCCGTTGGTTCTGTGGCTCTTACCCAATTTTCCTGTACAGAGTGAGGTGGAATAGTAGAATGTTTCTCCTGCCGTGTTGGGATGAGAGTGCTGTGAGAAAGCTCGGTGCTCACTCTGCAAATGATTGGTACTGTGTTAGACTCAAGAGTTATTACCTCTGGGGGTGGGAACTGGTTTTGGGCTGTGAATAAACTGAGATTTTGGGTAGTTTGCCCTTTGCCCAGAGGACTTTTTCCAGAAGAGGGAGGGTTTTTGATATGAGAGGAAGGGAAGGTTAGACTTATAGTCTCAATCTGAATTTTTTGGAGGGGTACTGGATAGTTTTATGTCAACCTGCCACAAACTCAAGTCATTTAAGAGGAGGGAGCCTTAACTGGGAAAAACGTCTCCATAAGTTCTCTTAATTAATGATGGATAGGGGAGTCCCTAGACCATTGTGGGTGCCATCCTTGGGTTGGTGGTCCTGGGTTCTATAAGTAAGCAGGTTGAGCAAGCCATGGAGAGCAAGCCAGTAAGTAGCACCCTTCCATGACTTCTGCCTCAGCTCCAGCCTCCAGGTTCCTGCCCTGTTTGAGTTCCTGTCCTGACTTCCTTCAGTGAGGAACAACAATATAGAAGTGTAAGCCAAGTGTGCTTACTTTCCTCCTCAACTTGCTTCTTGGGCATGCAGCAATAGACACCCTAACTAGGATCGAAGGGGGGGTGTTCTACCTAAGCAGCAGTGTTGGCTGAAGGGAAATGGGGTGCTTTAACATGTCTTTACTAGAGTTCGGGGATAATAGAAGAAAAATAAGCAGAAATGGAAGAAACAAACCCATCAGGGGTGACTTGGTGTGAAGCTATTGTTTTCTCTTCATTCACACTGCTACTTCTCCCTGCTTCACACTGTGTGTCCTTAGGATGGCAGAGGCCATCAGATTGCTTGCCCACAAGTCCTCCAGTACTCCTGCTTTGCCAGGGACTGTCCTGGCTCACACATGTCGTCCTGGTAGAAAAGTGTTACTTTTTGCTTTTAGGCATGTTCCGGTCTGGGTGACAAGTTCAACAGAGCTTATCTAAGCCACCCGAGCAGTGCCTGCTTCCAGGAGGACCTGTTTCTGCTGGTTTTAGGTGGTGGCAGGCCATCGCCCCTCCCCCCCACAGGACTTGCTTTCTGTGCAAGAGGCACTCTGAAGCCAACTAGTGTAGCTCTCCCCCAGCTGTGTATTTTGAGGGAAAGTTACTTTATTGGCTTGAGCCTCAGTTCCTGCAAGTGTTAAGTGGAGAAAAATGGCCCCAGTGTTTGGCTCATGGGCAGTGCGTTTTAGATAATAGTATTTTTCCTTCAGGGCAGGAATCCCAAACTGAGAGTTTTAGGGCCCAGGCCCAGGAAACTCCCAATTTTGAGTTTTCAGTTGTTTGAATCTCGAAAACCTTCAGAAGCAATGCGCTTGCTCTGTGGTTGAAGGAGCCATCACCCACTATGGGATGTTGTCTTACGTGAACCCTGACTCATACACTGATTGCTTGTTCCTTACCTGATGCTCACAGGCATTTTGTTCTTGTCTGTCCTCAGGCTGGGCCTGGACAGACACACCAGGCTGCCCTAGATCTGTGTGGTAGCCATAGAGGACTGTTAATGTACACAGACATGCTCTCTCTCTTCAGGTTAGTTTCCTGCCAGGCTCCAACAATATGAACAGTGGTTAACCCTTGGAATCCAATCAGATACACAACTTCCAGGGAGTCTGTCTTCGTAGAACTGGGATGGGGCTTCAGATGCTGTACTTCTAACAAGATCCCAAGTGACACTACTGCTGCGGGCTCAGGATTTCTGAAGCTTCTGAGCTTTGGGGGAAGGTGTGTTGCCTGGACGCTGAGGCAGAGCAGACTGAAGACTTCCTATGAGCAGCAAGCCGTTGGTGCTGGTTCTCTTCACCCACTGCGCTGTGGTACCCAGAAGTGAGTGGACACTTGATAAACATTCATCTCTTTCTACAAAGTTGAAATCTAATTGAAAGCTATAGATTACCCCTTTAGTGTGGAGCCTGCCATTTGTTCACCACACACAGGTTGGCTTTCACCTTACTCATTGAAATGACAATTAGGTCAGCTGACAAGCGTGCATGGGTTGGTTGGTTTGAGACAGACTCTAGCACTGGATTCAGGCCTAGAACTCACCAAGTAGGCAGAGACGGACTGGGTAATTTACCTGAGAGATGTACTAGCTTTCATCTCTTTAGTGTTGGGATTACAAGTGTAATTATATATCATGCCTGCCGTGTGTGTGTGTGTGTGTGTGTGTGTGTGTGTGTGTGTGTGTGTGTGTTTACAGATCACCCTCAAGCCATTATGTTTGCCTTTTTGATTGGATTATCTTCCCAGCCCTGATTATATTTTAGATATCTTCTCCACAACCCTTTATGGCCATATTGCCATTTCCTCTTAAACACAGTGGCTCTCAACGTTCTCTGAGACCAACAGCATCACTGGGCATTTGTCAGAACAGCAAGCATCTCAGCCCTACTGTAGACATAGTGAGTCAGAAGCTGGGAGTGAGGCCAGCCCTCCTGGGTAATAAGCCCTTCAGGTAAGGCTCATACATACTGCAGCCTAAGACCTGGCAAGTCCAAGATGCCTAACATCTGAGATGCCTACCTTTGCCTGACGTGGGGCAAACTTGCAGTGCAGAAGGCCTTGGGACCCAGAAGCCTTTGAGAGGTCTGCTCATTGTTACGTGGTAGATGATTTTACACCTGGGAACTTGGGCAATGTTTCCAAGAAGGAGCTATGAAGGATGGCAACTTCAGGTAAGGAAAAGCAGAGGCAAAATGATCTACCCCCTGGGGATAATTGTTTGGCTTTATGCAAATGTTCTGAGCCATAAAACCAGCCAGTGATGTACAGGAAATATATGCTCCCCATGCTGAGTGGTCTAAATAGAATATTATCACTGCTCGGCTTCCAAGCCCCTATCACACAAAGCCTTACCGGCATGAATACGCCACACCTGCTAAATGAAACGCACATGGGGACATTATGGGAGTTTTCAACAGCATTTTATTTTGCATAATACAGTTTTTTTTCCAGAATAGGAATGGTATATTAAAAAGTCAGCAGGCACAGAGAGTTTGCTTTAAAATTATTATTACTTCATTCTGGTGCAGCAGCCTTTATTTTCTTCTTCCTGCTGCTACAGTGCAGAAACAGAGTATTCTGTCCAGAAGAAACCGGAGATCAGGGAACCCATTGCCGAAATTCATGGGGGAAGACACTGCTGTCTGGAGGTGTGAGGTGACTTTCTCTGAGCGAAGCACACCTAACCCTCTGCCTCTGAGAGGCCGGCTGATTTCCCCCCAGGAATCCTAGATGAGTGGAGGGACCTGGGAAAGTGGCCTCCTCGTGCTTTGTCTGGTGCATCTTAGACAGCATCAGAGGAATAGGTGTGCATGTGGATCACTTAGGGGTGTGTACACTTCCTGGTTTTAGCTTACGTGCCCAGATATCTTGCCTTCTGGCATTTGGAAGTCACTTCTCAGTGTAGTCCAGTCAGAAATATCTTCTACTTACAAAAAGGTGGGGGGTGGTCTCTAGGAAGTCAGTATCATCACTCATGCAGATCAAGTTATCGATCGCACGTTGGGGGTAGGAAGGGAGATGCCTGGGCCATTGTCCAGCATACCTTCAGACGGCTGTGGTACCAGCTTTGATGCTCTTGTCATTCTCTTGAAATCTTTAATATGTTTGAAAAAGGAAGTCTGCCTCCTCATTTTGAACTGGATTCTGAAAATTAGGCCTGGTCTCTGCTCACATCTTTCACATCCTTCACTTCACGTGCCTCAAAACTCAGCGTCTCCAAGCAACCTTTAATGATTTCCCCAGTGGGTATCACGTGAGGCTGATTACTCCTCATGTGAAATTCTTGGGACCCAAAGTGTTTTACATTTTGGAATGTTGGCAAAACCAGAATGATATATCTCAGGGATGGGACATGAGTCTAAATGTTACTGGTGTTTCATATATTCATTATACAAGTAGCCTGGAGATAATTTAATATAATAGTCTTAACAATTTTGTTCATGAAACAAAGTTTGTGTGAACCAAACCTTAGAAAGTAAAGCCCTCCCTCTCAGCCACTCAGGGTGATTGGCTATCTGTGGTTGCTTAGGTATTGCCATCATTTCTTTTCTTTTCTTTTCTTTTTATTCATTTATATTAGATATTTTCTTTATTTACATGTAAATTTTCCCTTTCCCAGGTTCCCCTCCAAAAAACAAACAAACAAAAACAACAAGAACAAACTCCTTTTACCTCCCCCCTCCCCATGCCTGCCACCCCACCCTCTCCCACTTATTGGCCCTGGCATTCCCCTACACTGGGGCACAGAACCTTCACAAGGCCGAGGTCCTCTCCTCCTATTGATGATCGAATTTGCAATCCTCTACTATACACATGCTGCCAGAACATTCAGTCCTATCATTGATAGTCCTTGGTTGGTAGTTGGGTCCCTGGGAGCTCTGAGGGTACT
>JADRCD010224874.1:0-22446 GCA_019843815.1 Montemys delectorum | reverse complement strand
ACACCATGCTTCCTTGAGCTTACCACAGAAAGATATTATCACTGTGCTCACCAACTTTGGCCACTGCTCATAATTCAATAATTTGTTTCTAATGATGTAGTTATCTCCTGTTGTAGACTCATATAGATATGGACTGCCAGAACTAGTTCATACGAAGCAGGCATGGGAAACCATGTTTCAGCACCAAGTTTGTATTTTGTATTAATAAGTTTGAAGAAAGTGGTGATAAAAAATTGTGTGTACAAGAGTAGAAACTGGACTGAGGCCCAAGAAACCACCACAGAATTTGATAGTGCCTTTGAAACCAGTACTGCCTATCTCAAGGTCCAAAGGTAGGAAAACATCACTCTCATACCTGTGCTTCATTGAAGAGGCTTCAGTGATAAAGGAAAGCATTTGCTCTCTATTCCTGTGAGTGTGATATAACTAGGAAACAAGAAACCCTTCTATTTAGTTAAAATTTATAAGGGAAATCGAGCTTGAGGAGATAGTTCCTACCATAAGTGCACACACAGCACTTGTAGAGAATGTGTTTGGTTATTGGTATCCACATCAGGAAGCTCAAAACTGCCTGAAACCAGTTCTAGGGGATCCAATGCCTCCTACTGACTTCTCTAGGCACAACATTCATATTCATCACCACACAGAGACCATACACACACACACACACGCACACACACACACACACACACGCACGCACGCACGCACACACACACACACACACACACACACACACACACACTCTTAGCAATCAATAAAAATAACATCTTAAAAATCATAAACAAAATTTCGAATTCCACATTAAGCAAAAGTACAAAGAGTATTTCTTATAGAAAACTCCTTCAATAGCATTTATAATCTATGTGAGTCCCATGTGGAGAAAAAAAAATGCTCTAGAGCTCAAATAATTTCAGAAATGAAGGAGAAACAATATTTATTCTTCAAATCAGACCATGAATGTCATATGTTGAATAAAGTAAAACTCAGCACAGCACCTGAAATTGAAAAGTAATTAAAAACTGTCTTTCATTAAACCTAGCTCTCTGAAATTTATTAGAAAGTTGTAAGTTTTGCAGAACAATTTTAGGCAGCAACTTGGATTATAAAGCTAATTTACATCCAGCAACTTTTCAGTTGTAAAACTAATTTATAGTCAGCAATTTTGGGTACATACCTGAAGATATAGCTTTCCTTTTCAAATATTAAAATATATGTGACCATATTTATTTGAAATAAAATATCTCATAATGTGGCAAATGATTTATAGTAGAAATAAAAGTCAGCTTCAGTTCAGGCAATAAGGGCATAATGAATATAATTTTATCATCCTTCTGGGAATAAAATGAGTACAGTGGTTGTAATTTTAGATATCCTTCAATTTTGTAGTGGATATTTGGATACATATTCAGCTTCTTCATGAATTAGAATAAATAAGCAAATACAAATGGACTAAAATATAATTAATATATATGTACATATATATATATATATAGAGAGAGAGAGATGAAAATAACAATGAACTATTTCAAAAGAAGATACATTTAGAAGAAAATAAAAGGAATCACCATGATACATAGATATATTAGTTATTTTCTTTTTTCTGTGACTGAATACCTAAGAAGAAATAAGTAAAAGGAAAGGAAGAAAGCATCATAGAAGAAAACAACATAACTTACAGCCATCGTAACAGATGCTTTTTCAAATCTCTCTAGGTCAGGAAATTGAAACGGGGCAGAAATAGTGAGAGTCTGTTGTATGAAATTCAGGGCCATCTGTCTAAAGCTTGACTTCCTCCAGCTAGGCACCATGTCTGGAAAGTTACACAGACATGTAAAACACTACTACCAGCTGAAGACCAAATGTTCGAAGATACGAAAATGTAGGTAATATTTTAAATACAAATAATATTCTGTTCCTGAATGCTACAGGTATAATGGCATCTATTGTATAACATGTTTGAAGTCTATATTCTAAAAGTTCGAGTCTTAGAGTTTCAATTCTGTTTACAAGTCAACATTTCATGCACTAGCAAGAAACCCAGCATACAAAGGTAATTTCTGCCAATGTGATTCTTGACAAATAGAGTTGAATCTCTTTGACCCTAGTAGTAGAGTAGACTGAGAGAGTTGACTTCTCCATGTAACCATCTGAACTGCACATGCATGCTGTGTTGCATGTGTGCTTGCCCTTGCACACACACACACACACACACACACACTCACAGAGTACACATATACAGTACACACACACACACACACACACACACAAAGTACACATACACATATACACATACACACTTGCACACAGAGTATATATACAGAATACACACAAACACACAAAGTACACACACGAAGAAATATATGAAACTTTTCTTTAGAAATCTAAAGTGTTCGGAAGCAACAGGGGTTTGTTCTTGTTTTTGTTTGTTTGATGGTTTGTTTGTTTTTTGGAGGGGAAACTGGGAAAGGAGAAATTTACATGTAAATAAAGAAAATATCTAATTAAAAAATAAAATAAAAACATACTTTAAGTAAATAGAAATAAAAAGAAATCTAAAGTGTTGTTTGAGAATCTATACAAATATACAGCTTAGAGTCTTTGTAAGCCTAAAACATGTTTCATATATCTAATATACAATGGCACCGAGTAAATTGTCTCACACTAAAAAGAGTAATGAAGGAACATATCAAGGAAAGATTGGTCCACCATCTATTACAGTTATTTTCATGTTGCTATAACAAACTGCTTGAGGAAAAAAATAAACAAAGGATTTATTTTGGCTCAAATTTGTTGGTACTAATAATCATAGTGTGAAGCATGCATCAAGACTTTGAGGCAGCTGGAGTAAGGAAGCAGAAAATGATGGATACCCACGGTCAGTTTGTTTTATCTTAAGTCAATCAGTAGGGACTTCAGTTTATAAACAAATGTGTCTCACATTCATCATTGACCTTCTAACCTTATGTAAACTATCAAGAAACTCCCTCACATTTATGCTGTGAACTTGGTTTTTTTAACTGAGATGCTGAGAAGCTGACAATAAATCAATACTGTGACATAAAATAACATTGAACTCTAGCAGCATAAACACTACACATTACAGTTATATGTCTGGCATCTAGGATGCATCATCAGGTTTGGATGGGTTTGATAACCTTCCTTTCATTCCTGTGGTAACCATGGCCTGTCTTGTTGTTCCACTCAGTGTATGTAACTTTCCTTATTGAATATCTAGCATTCCAGGCATTTGAAATATCTTGGTGTCTTCATTCCAACCATTTACAATTACATCTATTAGCTCAGTTGTCAAGAATCCCTCTACAAATTATCTGACTTCAGTAGCTTTTTGAAACCTAAGCAAACGCTTCTTTGATCCTCTCACTATTTTGCTCACATGGTCACACAAACAAAACAATATAGAAAATGCAAGTCAAGTAGAACTCCAGTCTGTCTTCCTTGTGTCACAAAGAATGCATCTGATCTTCCCTGGCCGAACCTGGGAAGATGCTTCCCAGTTAGCTTTCACCTAGAAGGAGATACTGAAGGCTCTCTGTTTTCAGGCATTCTCCTTTTAAATGACTTCACCTTGCTATCTCAATAAATACAGCTATCAATTATTTGCTATGGATGAAATACTATGTGTTTAAAATTTTCTCAACCAGCTTTAAAAAGGCTTAAAAATATATCAGGGTATACGTATTGTTACAACACACCTCATTTCTCAGGACCAAGTTTCTATATTAGTTCCTACATTGTTGCTGTGACTGAAGCCCCAGCTAGAAGCATTTTACCTATTTAAGGGTTTGTATTGGTCCACAGTTAGAAGGTATACTTCTACTGGTACAGTAGCCATCATAGCATGAACAACTTCAAGCTATGATGCCAGGATTGTGAAACCATCTGCTCATAGCTTGGTCAACTAGGAATCAGATGGAACAGAATGTGGATGTGGAAGCTCCACCCTATTTCTTACAGTTGTTCCTCACACTTGAAAGGTTCTACTAAACAATGCTACCAGCTATGGACCATGTTCTTCCAGACATGAGTTTGTAAGTGACATTTTACTTTCAAGGCTCAACACGTAATAAATCTAGAAAAAAATAATATGTAAGTATTAATATATTAATATAAAATCTAACTTTTATAAGATAATTTAGAAAAATATGCTATAATCTTTTGGTAATAGCATGTAAACTTTTGTAAATTAAATTTATTCCCCTTGAAAGTATTCTTTCCTCTTGATATTTTCTTTGTAGACAGATCATCTTGTGTATTGTATGGATGCCTCACTGTCACTTAAAAAGGTTATGGCCTACAGCTTAGGCAGCAAATAAAGGTGGGACATCTGGAGCTGAAAGAATTCTTGGGGAAAAGTAGGCAGGAGACAGAGCCCAAAGAAACAAGGAGACAGAAACAATGATGGTACCTGAGCACAGGTATTGAGCCACATGGGAAAATGTAGGTTATAATAAACGGGTATCTTTAGTTATGGTCTAGTCAGTGTAGAGCCTACCTATATGGCCAAGGTATTTGTAAATATAATTCGCGTCTGACCCTTATATCTGGGAGCATGGGACTGGGAGATAAAACTCGACCTAATTAACAATTCTTTACATGGAAAATATAAAATTTTATGTCAAGTATACAAAATAACAGGATAAATATTACAGAGATTTAATCAAGACATGATGGTTTATATAGGAGCATATGAGCCTGATTTCTAAGCACTTTGCCTTAATTTGTAAGTTTATATCTTGTTATGAGACTATAGTTACTTTTCTGAATTCAAACAATTAGCTAACATAAATACTTGCCCTAATTACTAGGTAAATTTAGGATGTACTACTTTTGACAAATCATACTTTAAGTCATCCCTCTGAATGACTAGGTATCATTTATCTTGCATTCATATATATACTGTTTCTATATACTTGAATCTGTAAAAATTTCCCTGTGTACTTACAGGTTCCTACCAGATTGCTATTACAACATATTCTGGCTTATAGGCCAAGTCAATGAAATATCACATTTTTCTACTTCTGCAGAAAGTACTCATTGGGCAGGAAAACATTTTACTTTTAATTCTATTTCTTCATCCATACATTCTGTTTGGGGAAACAGTTGTTATTAAAAAATAAAGCAGAAAGAAGTTCTAACTTCTTGTATTCTATAGATCTAGGCTAAGATCTCTCTCTCTCTCTTTATCACACATATACATACATTAATATTAATGGGCCACATGTATACCAACATGAGTTGACTATCAACAATATTTACTTTTCATATATAGAAGCAAATATAAAGAATTTTGCTCAAAAATGACTTCATTAGCCAGAAAGGTGTGGCCAAGGAAACTTTGTAGCAAGTTCATATGACATTTGCAGAGGTAATTCTCCTGGGTTTTCTTCTCTTTTACTGTTGAGTCTTTCATGCACTTGAGGCTTGGAAGAACAACTCCATAAATCTCTGCTTATTTTGTACCTAATAGGTATGTTTGACTGCATAAAAAAATAGCTTAGTTAACAAAGAAGGTGAAGGATGCTGTAGGGACTGTCTCATAACAGTTTTTGATTGTTCTATGTCAACCCTCTTAATTTCATGATAACTGGACTCTTTATTAAATCAATGTTTCCCTAGTATTCTCACATTCTGTATGACACAGATCAGATTCTATCCACATTATTGAAGAAAATGACAAATATGTGATAAGCCCAGGTCTCACGCAGCTCCACATCTTTATGCTCAGAGCTTGAATTCAGGTCTTCTCACTTGCTTCACACATTTGCATGATTTTAGATAGCATAAATCTAAGATCATAAAATATTTCATATAACACAAAGAAAACTTCAAATTCAGACTGTTCCCTGAATCTCTGTCCTTGACTTCTCCCATTGACCCCAAGGTACATACTCTTCTGTGTGGATGGATTTTTTTAAATATCCATCACCACTGTAGTATGTTCTTCATCATCTGATTTTTTAATAGCTTCTTTGTGAGCAAGACACGGCCATTTGCTTAATATTTCTTGATCTTTCTGGACTCTGCTTAAGAGAGCATTTTTTTTTTTTACTTTTTCTCCTGTTATAGGAAGCATTCTGTGTCTCTGAACATGGTAAAGTACTATTCTTTTGTGTTTTGCTCATGTGTTATAAAGGTTTTGTAGTATTTTCCAGAATGTTTTTTTTTTTTGATCCCCTAGTGAGCAGAAAGATGTGAGAAATTTAGCCAATGAATCTCTTCCCCACAAATTTCAAACTGCAGTACTCTCCTGTTCTCCATCTTGTTCTTTGAATTCAAAATAATAGTACACCAATGTCTGTAATTTCCTACTCAGTGTGTGTGTGTGTGTGTGTGTGTGTATGTGTAAATTTGAATAAAATAGAAAATAGGAAAGAAATATATGCATGGAATCCATGATATATTAGACAATAGTTTTGAATTAAAGTCACATTAAGGGTATGTTACTTGCATGAAAAATGGAGCCACAGATAACAGAAAATTGAAATCTAGGCTGAATAAGAAGTCATAGAAAGAGTAAGGTAGAGGTTTTAGCAGAAGCAAATGCAGCAGGTTTTGAATATAAATGTGGCTCAGCTCATCTAAAGAAAATGTGTCAGCTGTTTGTCACAGAGCAATCAGTAGACAAGACGGTGGAGTGTTTTCCCCAGGATACTACTTAATAAAGGATGGGTAAATGAATTGACCAATTTGTACTCTACATACAAGTGTGTAAGCAGATACGATAAAACCTCAGCATTAGAGAGAGGAAGCTCTAAAAGCTGAATTCTCAGTAAGCATACTGAAAGTAAAGGAGAAAAAAGTTACTTTCAGCATCATGAAATATAAAAATTTTATCCATTCCAATCATAGACATTGTGTCCATTTAAGTAAGTTAAATATATATTACTATGCAATATGTGCTTTGTAACAGTTAATTTATAATAATAAAAATAGTTAGTCCCATAAATATATCTTAATAAAATTATAAGAATAATAGCATTGTGCCTCATTTAGCTATTGCCTTGCTTACTGTCAGAAAAAATATATACATAATGAATGATTCAAAGTGATCATCACTCATACAAAAAATCTTTGTTAATTACAGACAAAAATCAGCTCAAGAAATGTGTTAGAATGTTCTAAGAAGTATTCTTTGAATGAAGTAAATACAGTCTCTCAACTGCATCATTCAGCTCGTCATATTCAGGTAACATAAAAATCAGGAAGAAACTCAAAAATAGAAATAGTGCTGACCTGATCTTAGAATGTCAATCACTATTTACATAAATAGCTAGGATCCAGAAATATTAGGAAAAAAATGTCATTATTTTCAATATGTTAGTAGAAAACAGGATGTATCAGGAATAGATCTTGAGTCACTGCAGCATTCCCTGCCTGTACTTATATGAGTGTACAAGCTCATGCTTTCAATCTATGGAAGCACCATTGAGGACTGAAGGTTTATAGATCTTACTGAGGACAAGCTATGCTCCTGTGAGAGCCTGAGGGATCATATTGCCCAAGCATTAGACTTCTGCCATGAGTAAATTGTCCTCCAGATCAAAGAGGGACAAAAGGTGCTGACTGTGGCCAGGACAACAGCCTTAAGGCAGAGAAGATGGCACATAGCTGAACCTATGACTGGGCATTCCCACTGTTTGTGACTTGAACAAAAACTTGAAGCCTATCAAGCCCACGCAATTCCTGGTAGATGAAGAGACCATGTATAAAGCAGCTGTGGCTGCTGAGGGCAAGGGGAAAAGCTGAAGCAGGCAGGCAGACTCCTAGCCCATGGGCAGCCTCCCTGCCTATTCTTGCCTCCTGCACCCTTTTCAACATCTGTCAAACTGACTGCATCTTTAGGGTCTGAAGTTTAAGTTGTGCTGTGGGTTGAGACTCATGTCTACCAGTTTTAGTTTGGTATTTTAAATCCATGTACCTACTTCCTTCAAAGCATCTAGTCAGAATAACCACCTCTAAGGGTTCAGGTTCTTGCTACATATCCAGAAATGGTTCCTCTTACCAGGATAGTTAAGAGGTAGCAATTATAATTTTTCTTACTTCTTTGTTTACTAGGGTCTGTATAGGAAGGGGTCAGGGAGGAATTGGTTACATGCTGTGCTGCTGTAACCAATGAAGAGAAGCTGCAACCCAGTGCTGTTGCTGAAGCCTGTGTTGCATTCTTCCTCCACAGTTAGGTAACTGAAGGATGTAGTCATTCCATTGGAGAGTGAAAGCAACTTCCATGGCGATTTAAAAGATACTACGTCCTCTCTGACTCTAAAGGAGCTGCTAACTCCAGGTTGGGATCAGTCCTGTCAAGTGTATGTGTTACGTGCACACACTCACATTCACATATTTACACCCACACACCCACACATGCACATGCACACGCACACTCACACGTACACACACACCTGCACATGCACATGCATATGTACACTCACACACACAGACACACATACCCACACATGCACATGCACACTCACATGCACAGACACTCATACCCACACATGCACACTCACATGCACACTCACACCCACGCATGCACACACACATGCACACTCACACACACATCTGTATGTGCACATGTACACACAGAGAAAAAATATAAATACATATATAGTATAAATATATAGTAAATTCTTTAGCCATTTCTTTTATAAGCATAGTATTTAAACTGTTTTTGTCCTAGAATTACTTGATATCTAATATATAATAGGATATATGATATTTTATGTTATATCTATAGATTTATTATATATAATTACATATCATTTACAAAGATTTGTATAAATATATAATAGATAAAGATATGTTTATATATAACAAAAATATAAATATAACAAAATATAAAAATGTATTATATATTAGATACCATGTATTTCTACGACAGAAACAGTTTAAAAATAAATCTTTCAAAAATAGTTAAATAAATTACAAAGAAAAGTCTAATTCTTTTGGCACACTCAAGTGATGTCATTGAACTTCATTAATATAGTGTATAATTTCTTAGTGCCTATTATGTGCCAGCCAGATGCATTTCTGAGTTTGATGCACAGATCCCAAACTACAAAGAAAAAAAAAATAAAGACCCTATCTTCTTTGTGTTCAACGTGTACTCTGTTTGGAGGTTAGACAGTGAATATGCTAATTTAATAGACGGCATTGAGTGAAATGAAAAAAAATCCCTGAAAAAAGTGATTTATAAGACAAAATACTACTTTAGACATCCAAATAAAAGTAATTAGTACATGAACAGAGGCCATGCTGTGATTTTAGAGCATTCTATAACAATTCTGGAATAAGCTCTATCCCCTCTGTCAGTTAATCCTGCCTTCAAATGCTGCAATGCAAACCTGCAGTAGCTATCAGGGAATGGCCTGTTGAACCCTATTGTTACCCAGTCTCAGACTAAAGAATTACAGGGCCAGTCCGATTTAGAGGAGAAGACTTATCCTTGTTAGACATGGGTGTTGTTGGACTTGGTGTAAAGAACTATCTGAGAACTGGGGACACAGAGTAAGACCAATAGCCAGGTTCCTGGCTTCATTGTATGCTAGTCAAAAATTGTACTCAGAAAGGCACTGAGGATAATCATTATATTCTAAGAGAAGGAAAATGCCTGGCACGTCAACATTAGAGTCCATTAGTTACTTTTATGTTGTTGTGATAATACATCAGAGGGGAGGAAGTTGATGTAAACATCTCATTTATAGCTGAATATCCCAAGGTCTCTCACACTCTAGATATATTCAAATCTACCATAGGAGGAAGCTTCTCTGATGATGGCTGAACAAGCACTGCTTTATGAGTGTAACAGAATGCCATTAGGAGTCATTTCATTGCTATGTTCCTTTAGCAGAAGAGTATTATTTGGTTTTCACCTAGTTTCACAATTTATCTAGTCTCAGAGTCTTGTACACATGAGCAGTGTGTGGGATAGGTTCTATCTCACAGAGTACATCTTAAATACAATTAGATATTTGTTGGTAACTCCCACAAGCTTTGTGCCACTATAGCACTAGCACATCTTGGAAACGGGTCATCATTGTAGATCAAAGGGTTGGTAATTCTGTTGCTGATTTCCTTCTGCTTACTTAGCATGCAGAATACCTTCCAGTATCACAAACACTAGTTATTAATTGTAAAGTCTCTACATAGGCACAACTCAACTTTTGCATATTCAATAAGGATTTTTGTCCTATTTATTATCTTCAGCAATAGAGACTGTCCATTTGTGTACAGAAAACAATAACATATCTGGGTTGGATGGGAGTTCCCTTGGGTTCATTTGAGTCAAGAACTCAGTAAGATGTAATCCACAACTGAAATAGTAGGTTTCATTTTGTGATGAGCATGTGATTCCATTTACATCATCTTCAAATACGCACACACACACACACACACACACACACACACACACACACAAGATATATATCTTCAGCTATATTAGGTTTTCATATGTTTTATCAAATGAGTCTCAGTTTTACCTGTTTCGTCCTGTGTTCTTTCCTTCACCTCCTCTTCTCTTACCTTTCCCACTTGATTCTCCTGTTGTAGACCCTTTCCATCCATCACTATCTGTTCTATTGACTCAACTCTCCCCTTTAGTCCTTTACTCTATAGCTAACATGTGTGGTTATATGGATTATAGCCTGATTATTGAACATTTAACAATTAACATCCATATATAAGTGAGCACATAGCAAATACGTCTTTTGGAGTCTGGGTTACTTCCCGTAAAGTCAGGGTTTTTTTCTGTGTACACTATAATATTTTTGACCAACAATATGTTGTGTTTGATAGCAGCACATATCTCAGTAGCCTAGAGTCTCAATTCATAATTTTGAACAGTTTCTCAGCTGTATGAAAATGATTTTATTATAATAAACTAAAAGAGATATTATATTTTAGACTAGAATTAATTTCTTCTGCTGCTTCCTTCCTTCCTTCCTTTCTTTCTTTCTTTCTTTCTTTCTTTCTTTCTTTCTTTCTTTCTTTCTTTCTTTCTTTTTTTTTGCTTTTTCGAGGCAAGGTTTCTCTGTGTAGCCCTGGCTGTCCTGGAACTCACTCTGTAGACCAGGCTGGCCTTGAACTCAGAAATCTGCCTGCCTCTGCCTCCCAAGTGCTGGGATTAAAGGCTCTTCTGCTGCTTCTTGATTGTACCAAAGAAATACAATGAGATAGTTATTGATGGTTTAAGAGAGGTGTTCACATCAAAAATACCACACACCAGGCCCAAACAGTTCCATGTGTAGGAGGTTTAATTGAGAGAGAGAGAATGGGGGGAGGTGGCGCGGAAAGAGAGGAGTGGGGAAAGAGAAAGAGAAAGGAATGTTCCCCGTTTTTATATAAGTCATGAAGTATGTATGGCCCAGGTAGAGGTGGGAAGCAAGCCCTAGGGATTTTGGGAATATGGTGGCTGTTGCCCATAGCAACAGGTTTGTGGTCCCGCCTATCCATAGGCACAGGCACTCGGTGATGCTAACAGTTATGTACAATATTTTCAACATGATAACCAAGTTAGTGTTTCCATTAAGAATTAACAGAAACACTGGCCAGTAATTGTAATTATGTTAATATTTTCATAATTTATGGTCATTCTGTAATATTACTTTTATATTGTCACAGAAAATACACATTGAATACTTTTCTTGCAATATGAATCCTTTACCATCAAAATAAACTGCCATGGTAGTTTTAGTAAATCAATTTCCTAGAAATATCTGGGAAAGGAAATAGGTAAAAGTTTCCTAGCTATTCCAAGCTTTTCCATTTACCATGATCTGCTCTAAAATTAGTGAAGTACATTTAAGGTCAATTGATTCTCTTTCAGCAGACGCTGGAAGAATGCAGTAAGCAACTGGATAAGTCTGAGAATGCCTGTGTTAAGATAAACATTTTACTCCCTACTTTTCACTGTATATATTATGAAACTAGGTCTTCTCACCACCTGAGAGTAAGCTCTGGTTTTAGAACTGAGAAGTTCAGGTTCAGGGGAAAGTAGCAGGCTGCTTCAATGTGTTTTTTGGAACCCTGGCTTTGGAAAACTTAAGGAGGGAGGATATAAGGAATTTTAAACTCATGAAGCCTAGATGACGGAAGCTATGCAGGATGAAGAAAAGACATTTGATGATGTAAAAATAAGTGAACCTAACCTCTTTAATGTTAGCTTTTACACAATAATGGCTACAGTAGAAGGATACAGAAGAGAAGAAAAATAAAACTTTTAGCACTGATACATTATTTGGAAGTCAAAGTAAAATATTCATTCCATAAAGTCTATAAATTAATCTTTATTTTAGAACGTAAATCTTTATTCTTTAAAATGCCACGTTTTCTTTCATGTTTTATTTTCAAATATATTTTTTTCCTGTGATGCATGCTGTCTTCTTTAAACTGACTGGATCTCTCAAGGCAAGTTAACAATCAAAGCTAACTTTGCTTCAGGGCATTTGCAGTTGAAGTCACTTGAATTTAAATCACAAAGACTTTTCAGAGAGAAACCATTTTCATCTCCTAACATGGAACCCACGAGTTAGGAAAAATCTTAGCATCCTCAGGGAAACACCTTTTCGTTTTATCAACTTAGCATCTTGCACCTGTTTGCAAATTGACAACAAAAAGGATTTGAATACCACAGTTTAAAACCTGGTGTCTTAAATTTATTTTAAAACTGCTACAGAAATAAAGTCTCCTTATTTTGTTAAAGTCTATCAAAGGCTACCAGCACTAAGCCAATCATGTTGGTGTAGTGAAAATAAATCCTCTATGATTCTTAATACTCATGGTTAGATCTGCAGTGGAAAAATATAAACTTATCTCAACGATACCCTTCTTAGTGCCTACCTTCACAGGCAATGATGAAAAGGATCATTGGGATCCACTCGTTGATAGGAATTATCTTAATACTAAATGACATCTCATATGGTCCACAGAAATGCACACCAATATACTTTGGCATTTTTTCCAGTGTTATTAGTGTGTAACTTGTATAAAAAAGCATGCACACAGGATGGATGTATAGCTCAATAGTCTATTGATGCCTAGCATCAAAATTTAAAAACCAATGCATTAAAATATTGCAATGTTACTTAGGGTTTCTGTTGTGATAAAATAGCAGCATAATCAGAATGAACGTAGAGAGTAAAGGGTGCGTTTCACTGTGTACTTCTAAAGACACACTGCGTCACTGAGGAAAGGTGAGCAGGAATCAGGAGGCTGGAACTGAAGTGGAAGCAAAAGCATTCTTAATTGCTTGCTGGCTTTCTCACAGTAGCCGCCTCTGCTTTCTTTTTTATAATATCCAGGACCATGTGCCCAAGGGAAACACCATCCCTAATATACAGGCTGCACTCACATCAATCATTAATATAGAAAATATCCATAGGTTACCCACCAGCCAGTCTGGTAGGACATTTTCTTATTTGAGATTTCCTCTTCTCCAATGGTTCTGGCTTGTAACAAGATGACAAATACTATTATTTTGAAAGTTTATTTTGCATTATATATTAGATTATTCTATCACTTTCATTATTTCTTAAATGGCTACCATACAGAATTGAATCAAATAAAATAAAATCTTCTTTAATGTTGCATAAAAGTTTAAAAAAAAAGGAATAAATATTGTAGCAGAGATTCATTTTAAAACAAATTAAAAGTTCAATTAAACTAGCAAAATGAGGAAACAAAAAGAAGAAAATGTTTATTTTAAAATGACAACGAATCAGGGTTACTTTTTTCTTGCATCTCTAGTATTGTATTCTGCCAGGATGTGTGTACGTATGTGTATGTATGTATGTATGTATGTATGTATATATATATATATATATATATATGTAAGTATGAGAGGAGGAAGAATTGAATTTGGATGATTTTGTTTGACCTCCAGTTCAAATCCATTATCAGCTCAAGTCTGCTTAGTCCGGTGTCTTTCAGAGGTTTGTTCATTTTAGACAGTTTTCCTTGGTTGCATTCAAGGACCCTCTACTAGTCATGTTTAGATTTGCAGCATTTGTCTGGGCAAGATGTTTCTTACTTCAGAGTGCACAGTACATTGGATTATTGTTATTATGTAAGCCAATGGATCTGTGGGCTTTATTAAAAAGTATGAAAGAACAGAGCACTTATCTTCACTTACATCTTCACAGGAGTGAGATAATTGGGGTACATAGGTGTCTACATTGCATTTTTAGTGTTTTCAAATTCCATCTAAAATAATACACCCCACAGTTAGGAGTGTTAGGAAGTTGATTGATCTAGTGGAGCTAGGACTCAATATTCTCAATGTCAGAACCAGCAACCATACAAGGCAGGAAGTCTGGACAAGTCTTAGTGGTATCCTTGCCACGTGTTCAATATTCTCAGTTAATTTGGTTCATGTGGTTTTCTACTCAGAGGAGCCAATGTGCACTTCATTTCCTGAGAATCCTGCTATCTGAACTTCTTAAAGTTTTCATTCTTCCTACCATCCTTGATCAGCTCCCTTTCCACCTCCACTTACACTCTCTGGCCCAGCTTCTCTAGGGATCCACTAACTTCAGTTGTTCCTTATTTTTAAGTCTCTGAATATCTCAGTCTTAATCATACTCTTAAGAGTGTGCTTAGTAATAATACTCAATCACTCACAACACAAACAGAAATCATTCCACAATGGGCCTTACCATGCCTTTGGAATTAGTGTCACATGAAATACCAGTTTAAATCTTGAGAGATGTGTGTGTTTGCCTTGTGTATGAGTTGGTGTTCATACCAGGATCCCTTGGTCTATGCTGTAATGATATCTTCAGCTTCCCCTTCTCTGCAAGGCAAGAGGGAAAACTACCTACTGCTGCATAACTTTCTATTTCTTCATAGTTTTCAGATTCTCCGTGAATAAGTTTTAATTTCTGAGGTTCTTCTCGTTTTCTTTTTTCCTAAATCTCTTCATTAATGGAAATTTCACACAGGCATGTACTAACCCACCAATTTACTCAGTAATCCTTAGTCTACAATTCAGCAGTTAATAGAAAAGAAATGGTGTTGTTTTCAAGAAAATTTATATAACTGAACATTATGATGTTGTGACGGTTTGTGTATGCTTGGCCCAGGTCATGGCACTATTAGAAGGTGTAGCCTTTTTGGAGTAGATGTGTCACTGTGGGTGTGGGCTTTAAGACACTCGTCCTAGCTGCCTGGAAGCCAGTGTTCTACTAGCAGCCTTCAGATGAAGATGTAGAACTCTCAGCTCCTCCAGCACCATGCCTGCCTAGATGCTGCCATGCTCTTGCCTTGAGGATAATGGACTGAAACTCTGAACTTGTAAGCCAGCTCCAATTTAAATGTTGGCTTTTGAGAGTTGCCTTGGTCATGGTGTCTGTTCACCACAGTAAAACCCTAACTAAGACAGAAGTTAGATAAAAACATCATGTGCTTTCTCTTATGTAAATTTTGGAGAAGGTAAAATGAGAACAAAACCCATCACAAGTCAATACAGGGTCCTATTACTAATGTCTTTGTCCAATAGTACAAATCAGAAACTTTTTCTAGCAGCTGAACATGCTGGCACATACCTTTAATACTTGCAGATCTCTCTGAGTTTGGGAGGCAGAGGCAGGCAGATCTCTGTGAGTTCAAGGACAGACTGGTCTACAAAGCAAGTCCAGAATAGTTAGGGTATTGTGTTACACAAAGAAACCCTGTTTTGAAAAAACAAATTACAGTTAAGATTTTGCCATAAGATGGCATGACACTCATGAGCTTTTTACCAACAAACATCATGGCATCTTCATCACATCTTAACACAGAACATTCTTTTTAAATTAATCACTCTATTCGTTCACGTCTCAAATAATATCCCACTTCCCGATTAACCCTTCACAAACCCCTTATCCCACATCCACCCTCTTCTCTCTCCCCTTTGCCTCTATGTGGGTGCTTCCCCATCCACCTACCTTCCCCCCAATGATACAGTATCTCCCTACACTGGGGCATCAAACCTCCACAGGACCAAGAGCCTCCCCTCCCATTGCTGTCAGGCAAGGCCGTCCTCTGCTACATATGTATCTGGAGCCATGGATCCCTCCCTGTACACTCCTTGGTTGGTGGTCTATTCTCTAGGAGCACTGGTTGGTCCAACCAGCAGCTGTTGTTCTTCCTAGGGGGTTGCAGTCCTCCTCAGCTCCTCTAGTCCTTCTGCCAGCTCCCCTACCGGGGTCCCTGAGCTCAGTCTGATGGTTGTCTCCCAGCATCCACATCTGCATTGATCCGGTGCTGGCAGAACCTACCAAGGAGCAGTCATACCAGGTTCCTGTCAGCAACTGCCTCTTAGCAACAGCAACAGTGTTGGGTTTGGTGTCTTCAGACGGGAAGGATCCACCGGTGGGGCAGTCCCTGGATGGACCTTCCTTCAGTCTTTGAACACAGAGCATTTTGAAGAGTCAGAAGTATATAGTATTGGCATAGGGTAATAAGGCATGGCCAATATTAGGAGTAACTCTTCCTGAATCTTCCCAGTGTGGCAATTTCCTTGCTTATCTTTTTCCTTCAGAATCACTTTACTTCTCTAAATATTATAGCAATTACAAAATTTGTACCCCCAAAATGCTTGCTTCACATACAGTATCCACAGCAGGGAGGCTTGAGGCCATGCTATTTCGATTATTTTATAACTACATGCATTTCTTGATTGAGTTCAATGTAGAAACATGCTCCTCTTAAGGACAGAAAAGGCCTTCTCATTGACATGGTGACACGTCTGCTGACAAGAAAAGTCTTCAGGGTAAGAACTGTTTTCCCTCCTCCCGTGGCCTACAGCAAAGAAGCCAAAACGGTGACTCAAGTAGTTTTCATTTTAAGCATTATACAGAGGTTACGAGCATCTGCTATCAGAGGCAGAGGTGTTTACCTTAGAGAAGTGGAGAATTATTGGCATTTTGCTTAGGAGAAATCAGAATACCTCATTCTAAGCCCATTGTTCTAACTGCTATCCATCTAAAGAATGTCTACCACTCCTGTACATTTGAGGTAATATTGGACTCAGATGAAAGTCTGACCATAAATGTACCTACAGGAGACACATTTTCAACTATAATTTGTTCCAATATTGTAGTCATACAATGGAAAATTTGTATGCTAAAAAGATAGATTGCAAATTTTGCTCTTTGTTAGAAGTAACGTTCATAAAATATTAAAAATTCCAATAGACTACATCAAACAATTTTTCAATTTTTCAAAATTTAATCACTCCTTTAGTGTCTTACTTTTGTTGTTTTAAATAGAAATCCTTATAAAATAATGAAAACAATTGTAATAAAGAATTAATGACATTGTAACATATTTAATATGCATCTGGCTTGGTCTTTTAATTTATGGAGGTTATCAATGTAATTCTTGCAAGGCTCTGTGAATTAGTTAATATTATTCTTCCTTAGAGATAAAACATTCGACTCTGATTTATTACATTTCATTAACTCTTGAATCAATTCTGCCTCAACATTCCACAAAGAAAACAACCTTGGCTAAAATTATAAATTGCCTTGAATTGGAAAATCTAGTGAACACATTTAATTTAGTTCTTACTTGGTTTTACTTTCCAATTAATCTCACACTCTACCAAAATATAGTACTCTTCCTTATTTTGGAAACAGCATTAAATCTATTACAGCTTAGTCTTTATCATTGATCATTAACCATTTTCCTTAAAATACTCAAAAGTTTATTTGGGGGCTACTTTTGTTAACTAGCAATATTAATTGCTACTAGTATATGTAATATTATAATATTCTATATTATTACACAGTGTATCATTGAAGTGTTACGATTGTAAAAACTAAACATCTACCATATAGATGTTTTTATATCTTGACCAATGGCATACTTCTTATTATTCAATGCAAACCTTTGCTCACTACTGAATCCCTAGGACTGGGGTAGAAAAATTATATCATCAAACATAAGTCAAGGATTATGCTGAATCTTGCCACTTTAAAAAAACCTTCAATGTTGATAATCCTTTATATCCCTTTAATCCTCCCAACTCCTTGATCATATGACCTTCTGAAAGCTCCTGAAAGTTATTCTAGTTTGTACTCATGCACAGTGGTCCTTAATCTGCAACATACAGTCTTCACCTGCGCACATCTGTCCAAAGGACCCACCATTGTCATTGAGTTTATGCATGTTAGCATATTCTGCTAAATATACCTGATAACTATACCTAAATTGTTGCATGCGAATTTGTTAAGGTAATAAATAGACTCGCTGTATGTATAGTCCCAGAATGGAAATGTGAAATGATTTGTGTCCTTGAAATAAACAAGATGGGAAGATATAAATAATAAAATCATGAATATTTTATCATCAATTATTTTTAAATAATATACACACAGTCATTGGTGTCTATTGTAGGAAGGAAAGTAGGTGGTCATCTATAATATTAAAGACATTTAATGATACATTAGGGAATTATAATATGTTATTCCAGCATTATTCAATGTGGATAATCAGTTCTAAGAATAATCAGTTCTGTGCACTAAACAGCTTATATTTTATTATCAGTAATTTTATGTTAGGGAAAGAAAAACAAAAAAAGCTGATAATCAACAAAAATATTATATTACCATTTTTCTAGGACAGGCTATTATAATAAAAAACAAATACAGCTTATTTAAGGTTTAATGGCAATGTTAATGCCACCATCAATTTGTATGCTCAAGCTATACAAAGAAAAACTGATTTAATTAACCTAAACTCCTTAAAGATTAATAAAAATATCATCATCCTTGCTAAGCACATAGATACTTATTCCATTTCACTCAAACACAAAATCTTGGTCACTTTTTTCCTAAAAGAGCTATGTGTTATCTATTAGTATTCTGAAAATACTTTAAACTCACCTTTAACAAAATTTTGTAATAGTTACTGTGCAAATATTTTATTCAAGGACTTAATTAACTACAATTAAAATGTATTTACATATATTTGTCTGTATATTTTTAGGTAAATAAAATTAAGTGAAATCTATATATACCATATGGCCCTAAAAATTGTTTGTTTATTTTGGGTTCTATAACCAAAGAGGTAACAAGTGTTGTTAATTATTTAAAAATAAAAATAGAATAACAGAATGTCAGGACTGAATTAGTTCCATGGTGTTATACACAGCTCAGGGTGCCAAATGTAACTGGCCATACAAATAAAAGCTAGAGGCTCTAGAAAACATCGAGTTCTCTGTGCAATATTCATTTGAAAACTGTCAGTAGAAAGGCTGAAAAGTTGTGAAATAAATATTTGTATTTCTACTTGATTTGAAGAAGTTATAGAAATACTACATAGTAAAGAACTCCAACAATCAATAGAGTATATCTCTCTTTAGTTATCTCTGCATTTTAAAATCAATAAAATTTTCATAAGAAAATAATGAGTATCCTTTATGATGTAAACTTATCAAATGTAGGCACTTCAATGTATAGTTTTTCACTCATTCAAAATAGCTTTAATTCACAAAAATCAAGATATATGACTTAATATAGCTTATATTACTTAATAACTATCTTATATCTCTTAATAACACATCTCTCTCATATATATGTATATACTAGATTTATGTATATAAAACTTCATATATATATTTATTTCTGTGTTAAATCCTTCTATAAGCCCTGTTAAATTTTGCTTCCTATATGATGCTATGATAAATCATATGTTTTTATATTTACTAATTTAGTTTGTGTGTGTGCGTGTGTGTGTGTGTGTGTGTGTGTGTGTGTGTGTGTGTGTGTGTTTGTATGTTGGTACATGACCATGTCCTAGGAGTTGTACCATGTGGAGGGTGGAAAACAAAAAGTGGAAGGCACTCTCTACTTCTATTAGGTTTTAATCCCACTTTCATATCTTGGGAGTGCTAACTCTGACGTTTTAATGTCACAGATCTGAGATGCACTCATCAGGGCCTAATGAAACATTCTAAATTGAGCAAATACACTTACCTGGCCTACATCTTTTAAAAGCTTACCCAATTAAATTAAGCTTCTACTGGAACTTTTAGAGCCTTGTAAATCCCTCTGGATTATAACAAAAATTAGATTTTATATTAGAACTTAATTCCCTATTAAACATAACTCACAAACTGAATTCCTTAAAAAATGCCTCAGTCAATATGTCCAGTAGAAATGCTTAAAAGTCTTATTAACTCATTATCTGCAGTAACCAATAGAAAAGATGCCTAGTGGAAGAGTGACGTTATAGAATCATTATTAACTTTCCATTCGAAATAATATTGTATATGATGATTTTTCTATTTTATTGAAGTATTTATGTTTTTCAAAGATTTACATACATATGTATCTAAATTATGATACCTCTATTTCATTTTTTCTATATTATGCATTATATTTTAAATGCTAAATTTTAAATGTTGACACTTAAGTATATAAACAAAATTTTCTTATTTATGTGAGTAGAAAGTAGCCACGTAAATGAGCATCTTAAATTTAATAGTTATTTAATATAGGCATTATATAATAAAAGAACCTCATAAAGTTAATTGCTGCATATCAAGATGGCCAAAAGCCAAATTATTCTTAACTTTGATCGTTAATTTTTATAATATGAAAGTCGAGCGGTGGTGGCGCACGCCTTTATTCCCAGCACTTGGAAGGCAGATTTCTAAGTTCAAGGCCAGCCTGTTCTACAGAGTGAGTTCCAGGACAGCCAGGGCTACGCAGAGAAACCCTGTCTCGAAAAAACAAACAAACAAAACCCAAAAAACAAATTTTTATAATATGAGTAAAAATTTGGTTTAAAGATTTCTCGTAATAAAACATTTACAGAAAGTTTAATTGTACATAAAGGAAACAGAACTTATTTGATAAAGAAATTAAACCATTGATGATGATACAGTTGGACATGAGCCTGCCAGTAACAAAATTAGAATTATATGTTGCTATAAACATGATTTTTTTTAAAAAAAGATCATACTTACTGGTTCTTGAAATTACAAATTAATGTATATACTTCATTTGAAAAATATTTTCTTTCAATATAAAATTACATCATGGAAGGGCTTTGAATTACTTCAATAAAACAACATTCAGTTTTATCAAATATTTTTCCTAAGGAAACTGAATTGGAGAAAACTATCTTACTATTAATTTGCCTTAGGAAAATACTTAGTTTTATTATTTTCATAGGCAAGTTAATCTATTCTACATATATATTTAGAGATTAAAGAACAACTGCAAAATAAAGTTTATGTTTTTTTTATGCCTCAGGCTTGTGAAATATCAATGAATGTTCTGGTCATTTTATGAAGAAAAGATTTAAAACACAAAGAGCTGCAGGTCAGCTAACACCTATATTTAAGTGTTTTGAATATTCTAATAAAATTAAAATTTATTAGTTACTGGGAGGGACAAAGCAAGAGAAAGACACAGAAAAATAATAGCATTAATTAAAAAAAAAAAAACAAAGAAATGAAGCTTGCTAAGTCATAATCACCAACATAAACATTCTTTAGTCAAGACAGATTCCTTACAAAGGGAACAATATTTTAGTGCTTTATCAATGTACCAAAAGCCAAAGTAGGTGATTTAAAATACAAAATTCAACTGAAGATGGTTTGATAAATTATTAAGATTAAAACAATTTGAAGTCTACCTGTTTACCTGTGTGTTCTTGTATTTCTTTCAATGACTTATGTCCTCCTTGAATGACTCTATTATCTTCATGAGATAGGACTTTAGGATAGATTCTTGATTTTCAGGTGTGTTGGTATATTCAGGGCTTGCTGTGGTGGGAGAACTGGGTTCTAATGATGCCCATGTATAATGGCTTCTGTTACTTATGGTCTTGTGCTTGCCTCATGCCATCTGGTTACCCCTGGTGTTTGCTGGTATGGGTAACTGTATGGAGTCTACCTCTTTTGTCCCTGGGTTGCTTTAGGTCTCGAAGTAGGCCTGTGGCCCTGGTTGTAGCAGATCACCTGTGGGCCCTTCTAACAGATGTTCTACTATGTGCATAGTGGCCTTATTTGTGACAGCCAGAAGCTGGAAACAACCAAGATGTGTCCCGACAGAAGAATGGATACAGAAAATGTGGTTCATTTACACAATGGAATACTACTTAGCTACTAGGACACCCTGAGTTTTGCAGGCAAATGGATGGAACTAGAAAATATCATCCTGAGTGAGGTAACTCAGACTCAAAAGGACATGCATGGTATATACTCACTAATAAATGGATATTAGTCAAAAAAGTACAGAATACTCAAGATACAGTTCACAAAACTCAAAAAGGTTAACAAGCTGAAGGGACCAAGTGAAGACACCTCAGTCCCACTTGGGATGGAGAAGAAAGCAACCACAAGGTGAGAGGGATGGAGGAACCTGGGAGGGAAATTTGACAGGGAGTGGGGACCGGGGGAAAGAAGAACCTGATCTGGTATTGGGTGAGCGAAAAGGACTG
>JADRCD010224872.1:0-13365 GCA_019843815.1 Montemys delectorum | reverse complement strand
CACCATCCTTGTTTCATGTGTTCTTTGTGCATTCTGAATATTCATTCTCTGTCAAATGTTTACTGAGCAAATACATGATGGCTGTAGTTACATCCTCTCATGCTTCCATTTTCTGTTTTATTCCATTGATCTACATCTCTCTTTTTATGCCAATACCAATATTGATGATGATCTGCTCTTTTTCCTCAGGATTACGTTTGTCATCTGGGATCATTTGTTATTTCACATGAATACTAGAGTGTTATTTTATTTTAATTTCTGTGAAGAATGGCCTGGGTATTTTATTTGAGATTGAATTGAAGCTGCAATTTTCATTGGGTAGGATGGATACTTTTGCAATGTTACTTTTATCAACCCATGATCATAGCAGGACTTTTTTGTTTTCTATAGTGTTTCAGATCATCTTTCTAGTGAAATAGAGTTTAAATGTAAAATGAGGTACAATTATGATTATTTTAGATAAGAAGCTATAAAACACATGTATCTATGAAACTAGGTATTCTGTACCTCTACTTCCTATGATATTCTTATGGTATAGGGCATATTGTATGCATAAACAGGTGTATGTTGTCAAATTACTTCAGAGAAATAAGAATAGTCATAATATAGCTCAATGTTATAAAACAAAAGTTAATTCCATACTAGCTGTATATGTCAGCAATAATTTATGTGATGATTATATTTATGATTAGAATTTTTGTCTCCCTACATATATTTCAACCTTCCTCTGCTATTGCAATATTTTTCCACCAGATGGTATCCAATAAAAGCAGTAAGAAAAGAGATTAACTGAGTTAAAAATAAATTTAAACTCAAACAAAAAGCAATTTTTCATATCTACAGAAATAACTTTTTACAAAAAAAGGAATATCCTGTTAAATTTGTTTAGAAAATGACTAATCTGGTATTGAATTTGGCACATTTTAAGTGTTATCTAGATTTTTTTTTGACTTCTAATACCAAATTTGAATGCTACAGTCAATGTTCATAGACTTTTTATTTATAATATACTAATGCAGACTGATATTTTTTAATATTCTTCAAGTCACATTAATAGAGCACTATAGTTATAAATATTTTAGGCTGTGTATTTCCTGACAGTTCTTTTTATAACACTCATCAACCCCAACTTACAAAACTCAGGGGTGTGGACTTGTCTCGTCAGGGGTGTGGTACTTTCTCTTCTTTTCTTGTTAGTCTTGACTTCTACATGAAGAACCCCGTATTTGCAAAAACCAATTATCATTCCTGTCTAGATACATTAAGAGTTTTTTTTCTACCTTTGCCTCTCTATCACATTTTAAGCAACAATTTACATGAATTATTCATAGTACTCATATTGCAGTCAAGAATTTTTTATTAAATTTGATCATAATAATAGTTATTACCATAGTCATGGCAGTTTCATGAGCATTCTTCAATGCCATTACCTGGAAAGATTTCAATCAAGAAATATAAAAGATGCAAATCAATTTTCATAATAAAATTAAACTATGCCATCCATTCCTTCACTCCAGCGTAGGGGCTGAATGGCTTTCTCTCTGTGATACTAGGAACAGATAGCATACAGATATAGGTATAGAGAGTGTGGAAACATGACTTTATAGGAATTTCATGGCATTTTCCTCTCTTGCTGCAGCTCATTGTCTGCTAATTTCATTGAATATGATGTTTAATGCAGAGCATCTACAGATATCTACTTATAGAGCATTTCATTTGCTAACAATCAGTGATTTCTCATGTTTGTTTAATGCCTACTACTTGATCAAGTCATCAGTTCTAAAGGGACATCTTGTGTCAGGATGTTTGGTTGAAAATATTTCCTTTTTTTATGTGAAAAATATGTTAAAATAAATCAACAATATCCATATATATTTATATGTATGTATACATATATCTATACATATATATATATATATACTTTTCAAAAATATCTGCTAAGTTCATGTATTTTAATAGTCACACTCTGACAGATGTTAGTATAATTAAAACACTTGCAGCTTAAATTTGCAAAGTTTATTCAGCCAGAACAGTTGTTTTAAAAGAATAAAGCAAGGTTTAGGAATCTTCTGCAAATATCATGTGGACTCTATTAAGCAAGGATTTGTGTTTCATTTTACTCACTATGATCAAATTATTTATACTTGTGACTCTGATCACTAAATTAAAAGTAAATATTCAAGGTTTCCTTAGGGAGCTTGTGGAAATATCAATGTATCCCCTGTAATTGAAATTGCACCATGAAATTAGTCCATAAGTGTAGCTCTGCCTTCATTTACCTATGATGAACACAGTAATAATATCATAACGACAGCCATGTTTGCTCTAATAATAAGCAGTTACAGAAAAGGGCACCTCCTTAGTTATTTTCCATCTTGCTTCTTTATTCATTTATACCATCCTGTTAACCTTCCTATCAATGTGAAAAACATACCTAGAAGAAAAATGTATTGAAAGGAGGATGATTTACTGTGGCTTATAATTTTGGATGAGTCATGTCAGGTTTATCAGAGTCATTTCTTTTCTGCTATGTGATGGGCAGAGCATCATAACAAGGACCAGTTACCAGAGGAAAGCTCCCCTCTCCTCATGTTTGCCATGAAGCAAGAGGAAGGGTCGTACATCCTAGTGTCTTATGCAGGAGTTTACCCTCACGGAGCTCCTTGTTTTATTTAGTTTCTTCCTACTGAAGAATATATAATATCCCACTTGCACCACAGCTTTAAAATATACCTTTAAGGTACTTGATTTATAATCACTTAAAATCGAAAAGGAAATGTACTATTAAGACACTGTCTCAGAATGTTTTCTACCCATCTCGAAAAGCAAAATTCATCCAGTCTGTTCCCAAATTCTTGTGTCCCGGGATTGACTACAACTCCTAGTACAAAATCCCCGCTGAGGTTACATACAAACTCATTTTTTTTTGTACCTATAAAAGTTATAAATGACAAATTAAATATAACTATAACCTACAATGTTACATATTAAATACAAGTATACAAAAGGAAAGAATACCCAAACTTAAAAAAAATAGACCGTGAAAAAGCTAGTACCCAGTAGGGCAGACACTGAAAGCTGCAATGACATGTCTAAAACCCAGAACACACGGGAGTTTGCTGTGGGTCAGCAGAACCTAGAGTAGTTCTATCCCTATAGCTTTTCTGGCTGCAGTTCATGACTGCTCTTTTGAGCTGGCTTAGTTCACAGCCTGTGTTATCCTGCTACAGGTGCCTCACTTTTCTGGCACTATTTCCTGCAGTTTCCAATGTTTCCTTGGCATCGCTCCTACATGCTTTCTATGGTCCTGTCAGATGTCTACTGTGCCCTTCAAAGGTGCCATTTACCACCTGCTCTCAAACATTAATTTGAACTTTTAGTGGAAGTCTCTATGATTCTACAACTCTTTAAAATGTTTTATGTAAAAATAAAATTATATCATTTTCCTTTTCCTAGGTCTTACCCCTCCTCAAATAAACATCTCTTTGCAACAAAAGCACCCCATGACAGACAACTGTCAGAACGGAGAATACAACGTAATGCATTGTTCTTAGTTCCAATTAATGCACCCAAACAACCACACCTAAGTCTCAGGAAACATCATGCAAGAAAGGGTAGGACCAGATGGAAAAAAATTGCAATTTTCATTTTGTATGATTTCCGCATGTTTGTGTGTATGAGAGCATGCGTGTGCAAGTATGCATGCCCTTGTGTTTGCATGTTAGGCTATACCATAAGTTCAAGAGCCATTCCTCAGACACTGTCCACCTTGGTTTTTGAAACAGGATCGCTCACTTTGTCAGAAACACCATTATGCATACTTATTTTATGTGGGTGCTTCTTTCAGACTTGGTCATTATGCCCCCCCCCACACACAAATACACACATACATACACACACACACACACACACACACACACACACACACACACACACACACACAACAGGTATTCCAAACTAATGTCTTGTGGATGACATTAAAGTTGATGCCTGTGTGAGCCATGGCTACAAGGGCTCTGAGTGCCTGGACTTTCAGAGAAGTGAAAATCACAGAAACAGCATCAATGGCAGCCCTGCCTCACTGGGCTCTTCAAGGGCTCTTAACACAAACGAAGGGAAGGCCTTTGAGCCTCTGACGGAAGCAACCTTACTCCTTCTTGAGGGGCCATCAAGGAATCTTGTCTGACCTGTCGGGGCAGAATTAGATTCTTTGGCAGCCACAGCACACTTAGCTGTAACTTTAATCACACTGTTTTCTGCAGAAGCTGCACGTTCTTCAAACTGCCCAAGCTTTGCTCCCAGTTCTCACTGTACATCTGACAAAAGTCTGCTACTGATAGCCCCTGTGATAAAGCCTGAGGTGCGTGAGTACTAGAAATTTCCTCCACCAAATGAACTATTGTATTTCCTTTCGGCTCAGCTTTCTGCAAACTACCAGAGCAGTGACAAGATATGATATAAATGGAAAGTGGTCTAATTTTTGGTGGATTCCTCATTTCCATTAACCCAAAAGATTGGTCTCTGCTCTTACTATTTTTATTAGCAATATAACTTCCTCCAGAAGTAGCCAGCAATCTCTGCTAACAGGATTCTAGGCTTGCTTTGGAGAGCCAGATTTTTCCAATATTTTAAAATTTCTGTTTCTAGCCAGGCAAATATATACATTTATTAAAAATTTAAAATGATGAAACATCATGACCAAGGCAACTAATAAAAAAAAATAATTTTATTGGGCCATAGTTACAGAGACTTGGAATGCATGATGGCTGTGTGAAGGCATGGTGGTAAGAAGAGCTAGTTCATATTTTGTCCTGTGAGCAGGATGCAGAGCTGCAGTGGGGATCATGGGAGCCTTCTTTCTAGTGACATATCTCTAACAATACTACATGGCTCCATTCTTCCCAGAAAACAAGAACTGAGGGTCATGTATTCAAATGCCTGAGACTTTTCATTCAAAACAGAAGAGCTCTGAACTAGACCATCAGGCACAACTACAGTAGTGATGTCACTTCTTGGTATTAATTTTCCTTGTTAGCATTCTGTGTTTCTTTGTGTGTTTCTGTGTTTCTCTCTGTCCCTATATCTCTCTGTCTCTCTGTCCCCTCGCTGTCTTTCCCTCTCTGTCTCTGTCTCCCTCTCTCTCCTCTCTGTCTCTCTTCTCTCTCCATATATATATTTATTTGTATATATATTTGTGTATGTGTGTATGTAAGGTAAATAGCATACCCCTATAGGATAGGATAGAATAGGATAGGATGGGATGGGACGGGACGGGATGGGACAGGACAGGACAGGACAGGACAGGATAGGATAGGATAGGATAGGATAGGATAGGATAGAAAGAAATAAACTTAAGCAGAGATTTATTGTAGCTCACAGACCTAGGCTCAGTCCAGGATCACTTGGCTCAATAGTTACTGGATTGGTGAAGAAGCAAACACATTTGCAGGTAGGGCATTCATGAAAAATATTATTTCCTGTGGGTCTGCTCGAGTTGCACTGTCCAGTCCAGGGCACCCTAGTTTAACTTTGTCTTACTCCACATTACTCCTACATACTCCATCACTTCCTGGCAGCACAACAGCATAATGACAAAGCTTTAAAATGTGTCCTTTGGGAGACGTTTAAGAAAGCAGAGTAAGCAGACACAGTTTGTTCAAGGTGGAAACTTTTTATTATTTGAAAATATATGCCTAAGCACTTCTAGCAAAAAACTTTTATTGAATTTTAAGCCACTTTGAAGACAAGTGTGAGAGAGCTATGTGACATGTAATTATGCATAGGTATGAACACATGTATGTCAGACCTTTACACCACTGGTAAGAAGTAACTCAAATCCCAGGAAGCAAAACTTCCCTATGGTCATAGAAATAAGCATATTTCCAGATTCTAGAATCTACTATATAGATTCTCATTAGTTACTGGGCAAACATTGACAATTGTACTTTGTTGATTTCTTCAAGCATCACAAATGGATTTTATGTTTGTCCTGTATTTTTAATGCTTTCTTGGATAACACTAATGCTATTTTACTAGAAATAAAGATAAATGGTAGAGTACTTGACTAGCATGCATGAAGCCTTGGGCTTAGTCATCAATACCTCCCCACACACTTACATGCCAAATATAATTGTATTAAATCCCTGAGAATTAACATTTAGGCTAGTAAAAATTACAAACACTGCCTGTACATACAAGAAATTAATGCTTTTTATGTCATTAAAGTAAAAAGAAGCTCATCAGATATATTGATATATTTTACACACATTATCTGCATAGGAAATCCCAGTGCGTCCTTTTGTGTATCTTCTTAGCATCTTGGTTTGAAATTTATTTAGCCAGCATTATCACAGAAAATTGTCATGTTATCCCACATAGCCATCTCTAGTTCTTATTTCATTTATCTAGATGGCTGGTTGACAGTCTTAATTTACAAACAGGAGAGAAAAGGGATAACTATAATTTCCATCTAGACAGATTATCAGTCATTTTCTTAGCCCTTCAACCTACTATCCTAGTTACTCACACAAAATACTCACACCTATTCCAAATTCTTCAATATAATCTACCACCTATGACTCAAGAAACTAGGAAGTGAGATTCTTTATGTTTAATTAAAGCTTTCAAGAAACTGTACTTGTTAGAAAATTATATGGTTAGACATAAACTCTATAAAAGTGCGAGAATGTTATTAGTAACTTAGTTTTAAAATCGAATTTCAGAACTTTTGAAAATAAAAGTTCTAAGGCCATTGACAAGTAAGACATATCTTAACTCAAGTGTTCAATTAATTATGTTATTATTGTAAGGATGTTTTCTTTATAATTGTTGATCATATTTACAGAAATGCAATGTCATCATAAACTAAATGATAATAATTAATTCAATATGATCAAAATACAATGATTACATCAAATAAAGACTAAAATCCCAAATTTCATTTGTGAATAGTTTCCTTATTACATGAGTCAAAGACTTTTATAATTGTTCTATCAGAAATTTACCTCATTTTCTCAGAAAAGAAAGAAAAGTATAGTGGTACCACTTATCAAGTTCATAAAGATTTTTTTTATTCTAACATAGAACTGTTTCAAATAGTTTAATTTTAATACAAACCTATAGCTACATGCTGTACCACTTAAAAGATCAACTCACTTTTGTACTCCTTGTAAATATGTTATAGTTTCGTAATTGTCATAAGTAAACAAAAACTCAGTAAATTTTAGCCAAATAATATGTATACCTTCCAGGAATAATTTTTTTATTAGTCTTGGCTAAATTCCAATATACCCTGACATACACGTGTGCATGGACATTATATATGCATTTACATTAACTATTTCAAAGCAATAGGGCAGTTGTATCAGTGGATTCACAGGAGTAACAAGAGCTACAATTCCTCATTGCAGATATTTTACAGGTGGTAATGGAACCGTGAAATGTGCTCATTCCTTTGACCACAGGGATTTGGCACTCCCTGGGATTTGAGACCCTTCTTGGGACTGGTGGAGGGGACTGACACATAAGTGTTTGTGCATCTATGTACAATCACAGACGTAACATAGTTCAGACATACATGCCTTCAAACTAGCTTAAAATTCAGTACGTTTTAGTAGAAATGCTTAGGCATATTTTTTTTCCAAACAGTAAGTATACTTGACTCTACATAAATTGTTTCTATTTACTCTGACTTTCTTAGGGCCTCCCAAAAGACAAGTGTTGAAGACTTGTCAGCAGGTTGTAGTAAGGTCTGAAGGTGAGAAAGTCTGTAGGAATAATGAGGAATGAGAGGGAGTTAGACTATCACTTCAGGTGTGCCCTGAATAGATATTGCAACTCTAGAAGACCTAGCTAAGACAAACCATTGTTATTGATTAGGCAAAAGCTGCTATGACATTTGTGTTATTTTAAAATATAGATGAGTAAATGAATATTTCATATAATATTTAAAGTATTTTTATTTTATTTTTAGTTAATTTATTTTTATTTTATATGTGGGTATGTTTTGATTATATATATGTATATATATGTATATATAAACACATTCTTGCCTGGTGCCCACACACACTGTTCAAAAGGGCATTGGATCCTTTGAAACTGAAGTTATAGCTGGGTGAAAGCCACCATCTATATGCTGGGAACTCAATCTGCATTCTCTAAACTAGCAGTAAGTGCTCTTAAACACTAACCTATCTCTCCAGCCCCAATATTTTCATTTTAAATCTTGGAGTTGTAGGTTAAAATGATTTATCTTATGAAATTTTATTAGATTCATTTGTAGTCAATATTTCTTTTTTTGAGAAAATTAATTTATATAGCATTGGAACTCTTACTTCTCCAGATAAGAGTTTGATTAACCAAGTAGATAGCATATTAAGAGAATCATGCCCAAGATATGAAATGTTAAGTTATAAATATATGTGAATTCATGATTTATCTTCACATAAATAAAGACCCCAAGACAGAAAAAAATTAACAAAACACTGAATGAAGAAAAGAGAGAAATGACACCACTGTATACTTAAGTACTATTAAGGCTGAGTGTACACAGTTTACATTCAAGGATTAGTGCATATCTTAAAGTTAATGAGAAGATGGCCTTGGTCATGAACAGGAACAATATATCTTTGAAGAAAAATTCTAGACGTATTCAGGAAGTGTACACTCTAATTTCATAATAATATCCAAGCTGTCTTGAAATATATGAAACCAAGGGTAAAAGATAGACACAAAGGAATAAAGCCACTCAAGATATTACAAAAAGAACACAATGAGAAGCATGATTAATAAGACAATTTTATAACTCAAGATATTTTCAGAAAGGAAAACAATAAGATATTTCAAGTATGTAGATTCAACAATAGGTAATAGGTTTTGAAATATCTATTATTATGCAAAATAACAAGTACAAGAAGGGCTCCAGTTTAGAAAGATGAGGTCAAAAGCAAGATAAAAGCAAAGAAAATTATTCATAAGAGGAAGTAATGTGAATTCAAATTATGGATTTTTATTATTTCTAAAGAGTAAAATAAATTCATAGAGGTAATGTTAATATTTTATATAAATGACCATTTTCTGCATTAAATAAATTTCTAAATGTGCATATTTATAAGGCTCAATTCAGGGAAGATTAATGGATAAATACAAATCTACTGGCCTCAGATTTATTTAAAATAATACATGCCAGAAAAAGGAGCTAAAAAATGTATAGTTTTGCTTTTGAGGTTAATAATACTTTTTCTCAGAAATATAAGCATCAGAATCTTTTTAAAAGTTACAAAATTTGCCTTCCTACATGAAAATAAAAAATTAAGGCAGATGAAGTTAGAAGATGTGGAAATCTAGAATTTTTTTTTTTTTTTTTAGAATCAAATAAATCTTTCAAGACATCCAAGCCTTAAACTTTGGCAATCCTGAAAAATCTATGAAGCCGCAAAGGAATAGAGATTAAGTAAACAGTATTTATGTTAATATAGCAAGGTTTGGCACTTTATCAAATCAATGATCCAAAACTGCTCCAATTTTTCATGCAACACCAGAGAGCACCAGACAAATGACAAAGCCCAGAATGTTACCTCTCTGAAACCATCACAGAGACAGAGAAATCTATTATCTCCCGGGTCAAGATGATGCAAGTCTCAAATCAAGGTCCCGGCCAGCCTTGCTCCTTCCCAAACCTGTAAGGGAGCTGCTTGTCCCTTTTAGTGTCTGGTAGCTGCCCACTGTCTTGATGCAGCTTGGCTTCCAACTATCCTTTTCTCCTGTCACTTTTGTCTCACACAGCAGTCTCCCTGTATAACTATGACTCTTTCTTTAATGTCCATCCTCTTTTTGAAAGCCTACTCCACAGTAGTAAGACCTTGGTTTAACCAACTAAATGCTCAAGATTCTATGTCCATATAAGTCACAGCATGTGGAAGAGACAGTTATGATGAAATCCTGTACACACACACACACACACACACACACACACACACACACACACAATTATGGAGGAGGAGGTAGGAGGGAAGCAAACTTTTCAAATATAAACTTTTCAGTTTTTTTTTTTTCTATTTTCATTCTGCCTGGCGTACTAATGAATGGAATAGTGCCACCTACATTAAATAACGTGGACACCCTCATCTTAAGAAATCTAATTTGGAAAATTTGATATGGACACACCCAGCAGGTTGTTTTCAGGGTGATTCTAAATCTAGTCAACCAACTATAAACGCTAGCGATCAGGGCTTGTGTGAATGATTCTTAGGACTGTCAGGAGCTGAAAACTTGTCCAAAGGGATCAGCAGATAGTATACAGAGTCTCCATGAAAGTGAGCATTGCTTGGTTAGAGACTTAGCAAAAGGAAAGAGAGAGGTACAGGGACCTGCAGTTAGTCCAATAAAAGCGTCTCGCCAAGGTTTGCCAACTATAGACGTAACGCAAAATGACTCTTTCTTTTGAACGTATACCATATGGATATTTTAATGCCTTAGAATAAAATTTACACTCAGAGATGACTGACAGTCTTAGTGAACATGAGAAATGCCTCCTTAAAAAGTAAACTGTGCTTTTGACCTGGCAGCAGAAGGCAACCTGATAAAGTAGTCATAAAAAAACGAACGTCACAATCATATTCTTTACACTCAATAAAGATGGCCAATCCATCTCTACTCCACTTTTTGTCCCTGTGTTTCCTTTAGACAGGAACATTTCTGGGTTAAAAATTTTGAGATAGGTGGGTAGCCTCATCCCTCCACTGAGGGTCATGCTACTGGAGGTGCTCTGTATAGATTCTCTCTCGCCTTTGCTGGGTATTTCAGCTAATGTCTTCCCCACTGGGTCCTGGGAAATTTCTGCTTTCCTGGTGCCTGGGACATTCTAGTGTCTACCCCCAGTTCCCCACCACCCATTATTATATATTTCTATTCATTTTCCTGACTCTGTACTTCTCTGCTGTCTTCCCATACCTGATCCTGCCTCCTTTTCTCCTCCCCCTCCTCTCTCCCTCCCAGGTCCCTTCCTCTCTATACCCTTCATGATTCTTTTATTCTCCCTTCTAAGTAGGATTGAAGCAGAGGCTGAAGTAAAGGCCATCCAGAGACCACCCCACCTAGGGATCCATCCTATATGCAGACTCCAAACCCAGACAGTATTGCTGATGCCAAGAAACACTTGCTAACAAAAGCCTGGTATAGCTGTCCCCTGAGAGGTTTTCCCAGCATCTAACTAATACATATTCAGATATTCACAGCCAACCACTGGACTGAGCCCCTGGGGATCCCAATGAAGGAGTTGAAGGAGATTGCAACCCCATAGGAAGAACAACACTATCAACCAACCAGAACCCAAAGCTCCCAGGGACTAAACTACCAACCAAAGAGTACACATGGAGGGAGCCATGGCTCCAGATACATGTGTAGCAGAAGACTGCCTAATCTGGCATCAATTGGAGGGGAGGCCATTGGTCCTGTGGAGGCTTGGTCACCCAGTGTAGGGGGATGCTAGAGGGGTAAGGCAGAAGTGGGTCAGTGGGTAGAAGAGCACCCTCATAGAGGCAAAGGGAAAGTGATAAGATGGAGGGGAGACCAGGAAGGGGGACAAGATTTGAAACGTAAATAAATAAAATAACCAATAAAAATAAAGACAAGATGATCAATCTAGTTACCCGTGTCACCCTGATAAAGGTAATATAATGGTAATGAATTGCTCCAGAGACAGAAATGTATATTAATCAAAGTGTTTGGAAATAATGACACATATCAAGGGTCAAAAGTACTACTTTTCACCTGAAATGAAGTCTCTTATGAATCTGCCTTACTTCTCAATTAAACCAACTGACAAGATTTGGTTTAATTTAATTAAGTAGAGATAGACATTCTAAGAACCTTCTAGGGGGCGTTCATCTTGTGCACTAAAAACAAATACCTGCGTCTTAATTATTTTTTGTATCTACAACACCACAAAAATGGGGGAGTTTCTGATATGTTCTTTGTATATATTCTTGACATATAAAAAAGTGTCCATAAATTTTGTTTTTTTTGGGTTATCTACAAAGTAAAATTCTAAGAAAACCTTACTTAAAATCAAATCATTGCTATCTATGTGCTTATCCCAACTTTGCTGGTTACATGAGTCCAACACTAAAATGACTATCAAAATTTGGGGCCACCATCATTTATGATGGTGCCAATGAGCCTTCCAATCCTGTGGACTGAACTAACATTACACTGGTGTTCACTCAGTTGAACTCAGAGATACCTCCACAGAGCCACAGCATCTAGTGAGTCACTGATGCCCCTTAGCATCATGTCATCTGATAAGGGACTAATAACATTGACAGTCAATTCATTATGATGATCAGTGATGTCAAAAAGCCCTAGGCTTATTTGTACCCTCGATCAGTAAAGATTTGGTAGCAGTGATGAGCTGGTATGATGTTGTCTCCATGACACAAGGCAATTATAGCACTCAACAAATGATGAGAGGATCAGATCCTGCCAGAGACTCATTTTCAGCAAACCACAGAATATCTCCAATTACTACAGTTCTAATTATACATATGTCTTTGTATTTATATGTTTGATGGTTGCATGTATATTCATGTGCAGTAGTGCACATATATGAGTGTCATAAAGGACTAGTGTAAGGCCTAAGAAGTGCTTGTGAATCAGGACTCACTTTCTGTCTTATCTGAGACAGGGCCTCTTCTTATTTGCAGTGTGCAGGAGATTATCTATCCTGTGAGCTTCCAGGAAGTATTATGGCTCTACTTTCCAGCTTCCTGTGGAAACACTAAGTTTAAGATATATACAATTCCAGTCAGCTCGACATGGCCTCTGGGGACCAGAGCTCGGATTTCAATGCTGGTGTCCTAAGTGCTTCACCTTCTCTATCCCCATCTTAATGAAGTACACTATGGAAACAAGACAGGGAAAGCATGTTTATGCTTGTGAAACCAAGAGCTAGCCTTTGGTCAGCATAGACAGTCCAGGAAGCCTGAGCAGAGGATTGCCAAACTTCTGAAATGAAGAGAAATGGGAAATATTTATGCAAGTGCTTATTGTATCAAAATGTGGATGGTTTTCAGAATGGTTAACTGGACAGAGCCCCTGGAGAACGTGCTGACTTACAAATCAAACCACAGGTGCTCTTAAGCTATTTTAAAAAGGAATATATTGTCTATATAACTAAAAAAATGTGTTGTCGAGGACGAATGTTGTGTTCTAATATTGTTATAATAGAACATGCTTTAGTTCCCCCAAACATTTTCCAAAATATAGCAGTGTGTGGCTTGTTGTATCACATATGGAACAATACCCATTTAAGTTTTGTGAGACCTCTCTGTTTCTGCTCTTAACAAGAGTGTCAAATGAGTCCTTTCC
>JADRCD010224869.1:0-11588 GCA_019843815.1 Montemys delectorum | reverse complement strand
TGTGTGTGTGTGTGTGTGTGTGTGTGTGTGTGTGTGTTTGTGTGTGGTCCTTCTGTGATCTGAATATAAAGTAAATAAATAAAAATTTAAATTAAATTAAACACCTCAAAAAAGGAAAAATCTTACCAAATACACATTTTTAAAAAGCCTCCTATATTTTGTTTCATGAGCTTGTTACTTTTATCTTTTATGTTAAATCTATGACTCTGCCCGAATGCAAGATACATACTTTGAAAGTATTACATATAAGATCTTTGATGCTATTTTAAAAATGGATATATAATTGTTCCACGGTGTTCTGTGGTATTATTTCCCTTTTTACTTGAGGTGTCTTTGTTTAGATGCATGAGGCTTTCCTGATGGAATGTCTGTCTGCTTGGTTGAAAGAAGCCTGACCTGTTCCCCACAGAGAGTCTTTAATAAACCTTAGAAACACTGAAATATGAATCCCTCAAAATTTTACTATTTAAAAAAATCTATTTTGCAATTCCATACTAATTTTTAAGATGTCAAGCTAAATATTTTTCTTTTATCTTAAATCTCTAGACTATTTCACACAGGTATATAATGAATTTTGCTCATTTCCATCCCTGATTATTCTTGCTCCTCTTCCCCACTGGAATTCTTTTTCTTCCTGGCAAGACTCTTCTTTCAAAGTGTGTGTGTGTGTGTGTGTGTGTGTGTGTGTTGTGTGTATGTGTGCATGCTTGAGTACATGCACCTGTGCATATATGCATGTATTATTTAGAATGATTAGAATTGTTTACATAAAAATGTATAGAGGTTTTTATATATAGGAACACCTTTTCTCCATTTTTTCCACAAATACTGTAGTCTGTTTATTGGGATTTAATGAATCAAGACATTAGTTTGAGAATAACTGGCTTCTTTAACAAAATTGAGTCTTTTGGTTTTGGTCCATTAAGCCAGTATATCACTGCATTTATTTAATTCCTATTTAATTTCTCCCAGCAATGTTTTTTAAATTTTAGTACTCTAGTCTTTTTTTAAAAAACAATTATTTCAATTTTCTGTCTTTCAAAATGATATCTTAATTATATTTTTAGTTGTTTCTTGGTAAGTTTATAGAAATATGCTGGAGTTTTCATTGAATGGCATATGTTTATTGAATTGGTAAACATATTTAGAACAGCTTTTTCTTTAAAAAAACATTATAGCATTTTATACATAGATGATAATGTGGTCTGTTTTATGGCTAATTTATTCCCTTATAAGTTGGAATGTCTTTTCTTTTGTTTTTAAAATCACATCAGTGTGCTTCTCCCATACCTTGTGAAGGAATAGTGAGAACTTATACCATTGATTTATTGATATTTACACACACACACACACACACACACACACACACACACACACACACACACGGATCACCTCAAGGCTGGCTTACTAGTTAAAATAGTTCTTCCTCTTCTTGAGTTTAGAATTCATTTCCCAGAAGCCAGGGTAGGTAAATCACAGCCACCTCTAACTCTAACACCAGGAAATCCAACCCCTTCTGCCTCCCTGGGTTGTTACACTCACAAGTATACATACATAGGAACACGCATGTGCACATAAATAATTGCGCACACATACTTACATTCTTATATATCATAAATCTATATGATTCCCATAAGTGTCCTTCATTAACACTAGGAAATTCTACTCGACTTTATTATTTGATGAGTTTTTATTCCCAATTGATAGTGGATATTATCAGTGCTTTGGCATTTAATATGATGACTATTTTAATTTTGTAAGTGCATCCATTTGTGGTGAATTATGTTTATTGTCTACTTAAAATCGACTTTTTAGTAGAACAGTTGGATTTGAAGGAAGCTGAGAAACTACTTCAGAATTTATCCTACACACCAAACCCCAGTGTTTTTTAAAATTAATATCAAAAGTAACAGTTTTCATTTGTAATTGTTACAAATAATGCTGATACATTTCTATTATTAACTAAACACAATTCTTTTTTGTTTTAGTTTTTAATTCCTGTCCTTTCACTAGGTTTCCCTTTGTTATTTTGCCACTTTGTGCTCCTTCTGCCTGCAAACATTTCTTGGGCTTTCCATGTTTTAATTTCCTTGCAGTTCTGAAAAGTACTCATCAAATTCCATGATGTCCCATTGGAATTTTTCTTCACTTGTTCTCTTGATTAGGTTGGTACAAGTACAAAAGACATTGTACTTGAGAAACCTTCCAGAACTTACCTTAGGAATGTTCTCATTTGGATTTACTAATGACATTTAAAATGACCTTTTAAAAACTGTGAAATATACTTAATTTTAAGGTGTTTCTGAATTTGGTGTGCCTTTTAAGAAATCAAAACCAAGTAAGAGTCATCAAATCCTATGACTAGATGTCTAACAGAATTTTTAGGGCCATATTTGCCAATAGGGCTGAAATTGGGACAGTTTGTATATGGTTTGTATATGCTTGGCCCAGGCAGTGGCACTATTAAGAGGTGTGGCCTTCTTGGAGTAGGTGTGGCCTTGTTGGAGTAGATGTGTCACTCAGGTCATGGGCTTTAAGACCCTCCTCTTAGTTGCCTGGAAGTCAGTCTTTTCCTAGCAGCCTTCAGATGAAGATGTAGAACTCTCAGCAACTCCTGCACCATGCCTGCTTGGATGCAGCCATGCTCCTGCTTTGATAATGGACTAAAGCTCTGAACTGTTAAGCCAACTCCAACCAATGTTGGCCTTATAAGAATTCCCTTGGTCAGGGTGTCTGTTCACAGCAGTAAAGTCCTAATTAAAACAGACAGTCTTGGGCAAAGAATTTTCAGACTCTGTGTCCTTATTATATCTTGAGGTAGACAGTGTTCAAGTACATTTCAATCAGAGGTTATCTTGTTGGTGTCAGCTACAGAATGATGTGATTGCTGTTGGGAAACTGATACATCATTTGGTACAGCATTGGGATATAATAGTAGAAGAATATAAAGATAATATAGATTTTCCAGCACAAGTGAATTTACCTATCCTAATATTTGATAAATATATATTATCTGTTTTTTTTCTTGATTGACTTATCAAATGATCAGTTTGGAATTGTATTTTCTCAATGAGCTATCTTTTCACTTCATTAATTTATTTCCTTCATTCTGAGTTTAGACTCACAATTTTGTATGACAATTCTTACTGTATTGTTCTACTTATTTGGGCTTCATTGTTCTTTAGTGTAATTAATTTTCTTTAGTTATTTAATGTTTCTGAGTCTTTTGCTTAATTGTACACCACGTGGCTGCAGGGACTGTGGAGGTCAGAAAGGGGCAGTTGACCTCCTGGAACTCTAGTTATAAAAGATTGTAAGCTGCTCTATGAGAGCTAGGACTTGAACCTTATGCGCCTGCCAAAGCTGGTAGCATTCTCAAACACTGTCCCTTCTCTCCAACCCTCACCACACCTTAGGAAGGAATATGCCACTCAACTGACTTGGAATTATCTGCTTTTCTAATAGACACCCAATGCTATGCATTCTTCTATATGATTTATTCAATTTGCATGATCTTATAAATTTAGGCATATTTTATTTCTGTTTTCAATTAGTGGAATGTGATACCTGATTTCCAATTTAGTTTCTACCTTTACATTGCCATATCATTTGACCAACTGAATTCTGACTAGTTCCATTTCGGTGTGAGAATCTAATTCTCACGCTGGGACTCACATTCATCTCACTGAGACTTTCTTCACATGTCTAAGCTGATGCTTTGGTGACTTTGGTAAAAGCCTATTTTATATAGATACTGATTTTATTTTTCTATAATTTTCAAGTTAGTCATTAGTCAACGAGCCACATCTTCCATACTAATTTTTCCACCTGTTTACTTTAAATATGCTGTAAAGTATAAGTACTAAAAGAAGCAATTTTTTATTAAAAAATGACATTTTGATAAAATGCACCATTAAAATTAAAAATGCATCTAATGGGTTTGAAAAATATTTATGAAACATATTTCTGAAAAAAATGTTTCTAGCATGAATTATAAAAACGAAAAGAACTTAAAATCTAGTATAAGACATTTTACCCACTTGTAACATGGACACGAATTTGAATGGCCATAAACAGGTTAAAATGTGTTTGACACTGAACTTAGGAAAAGTCAAATAATTGACAGTTTAAGTCTTAGGGTTTCCATTGCTGTGGCTTAGCATCATGACCAAAATCAATTTGTGGGAAAAAGGATTCATTTAATCTTACTGCTCTCAGGTCACATCATTTACTGTGGGACAGGAATAAGAATGAACACAAGACAGACTTAGAGGCAGGAACTGAAAGAGAAGGCACAAAGAATGCTTCATTTCAGAGTACTTAGCTGCCTTCTTATACACACTAGGCTACCAGCACACAAGAGGCACCATCCACAGGAGCATCAGCCCTTTCCCAACCCCTCTGCATCAACCATTATTCAAGATAGTGCACAATCAACTGCTCACAGGCCAGTCTTACACAGGCATTCTGTGAATTGAGAGTCTCTATTTCCAAATGACTGTAGTTTGTGTCCAGTTGAATAAAAAACAAAACAAAACAAACAAACAAACAAACAAAAACCAAAATGAATCACACGAACAATAAAAAAAAGAAGAAAAATCCACAGGACAATAAGTTACCCTTTTGTACCAAATAGGATAGCTTTACAGAAATGCTGAACAACTCCCTGCTACCCAAAGTACAGAGTTAAGTAAAGTTGACAGTGATAACACAGACTAAAACAAACAAGATAACACAACCAGAAACTCCATTTTCCTGGTGAGACTTATGGTTTAGGGGACAGTTTTGATTACTTAAAACATGTAATATAAGTTTACATTTAGACTCAGATATTCTACTCTCATTATTTTTGATAAAAGTAATAAATTTTTTACTCTCAGAGCTGGAGAGATGTCTTAGTGATTAAGATAACTGACTGTTTTTCCAAAGGACCCTGGTTCAATTCCCAGCACCCACATAACAGCTCACAACTGTCTATAACTCCAGTACCAAGGGATCTGACACTCTAAAAAAGTCATATATGCAGATAGAACACGAATCCACATAAAATAAAAATAAATTATTAAAAAACATATATTTATATTCTTAAAACTATATATTTGTAATGTATATCAATATATACTAATATATAAATCTATATTTAATAATATACATGTATATATATATATAAGTATATATATATACATTTAAAAACTAAAATGTAGAAACAATCTAAACAGTCATTAACTGATGAGTAAATGCAGAACTGTGGTATACTCATATACCCAAATCATATTTAGTAATGAAACTTAAAATGTGCTCATATTAGTTACAATACGGAAGAAGCTACGAGGCTTTATAATCTGTAAATTAAACCACTGAAGACACTAGCAAACTGCTGAAGTTAATGATTTATTCAGTATGGGCTATCTGTGAGGTCTGAACTTTGATGGGTTCAAGGAACTGGGGTGAGGGAGGTCTTGAGAGTGACTTGCTAAAGGACACAAAAGATCATTTCCATTTAAGAAATATTTTTAGATTTGGTTATGATAATAGCACAAAACTTTGTAAAACTATAGAGAAAAAGTATATCAAATAATTTTAAATTTGGTTCATTTTAATAAACATACTTTTCTCAATAAAGTAAATAAAGGGATATATGTAAAACAAAGCAAAAAAAATAGAAAATGTGCCAAATAGTAGACATTAGAAAAATATTGAAAATTTTCATAGATGTAATAATTAAGATACAGGTTTGGGTATAAAATTTATTTTTTTGAAACAGTGTCTGAAATAATATATCACTCTTGCTACTTATTATAATATTTTGCTTTATATACATTTGCTTAACCTATCCAGATACTATGCTGGTATGTGAGAATGTTTTAACTCATCTTGCTGAAACTTTATAGCAAAAAATTCACTGAATTATTAGAAAACATTATTAGGAATTTCTTTTGAAAACTTTTATTAAAATGGATATTCAAGAAAGTGATTTCAATACTTAGGTGACATAACGATCAGACAGGGCATACAGCTCAGAGGTAATAGGAAAGCTCAGGGCTTTTCTATTATGAGCGTGTCCTTTAGCACTGACACCTACTCCCAAGAAACAAAGGGCAATTGTTCCAAATTTTAAGTAAATATTGTCCACTTTGTTGAGGTATTGAGTCCACTTTAATTTAACCAGATAAAGAAGAATGACACCTGATTGTGTTGAATGTTTTGTTGAAAGTTTTAATAAGTATAACACAGGAAAATTAATAACTGGAAAAATATTGATTTCTTATTTTTGCTGATGAACCAAGGCTTCTCATAAAAATTGCAAGATTTAATAGGATTTTGTTAGATGATTTGATAAAAGTAAAGCACAAAAGCATCCAGAACCTTCCTTCAACTCATAAAAGTCCAAGTCCTGATGAACAACCTCACTCACAGTAAAAAAAAATCTATCAATTTTAAGAATATCTCAAAAGCAATGTATTATGTAAAAATATGCATACATTAAAAATATCAGTTTTTCAAAATATGTAATATTCAATACAATTCTCTTGAAACATGAAGGAAAGGGTATTTTTGTAGAGCGTTGGGTAATGTTTCCCTTAAAATTTAAAGAAAAGAAGAAACAACAGGAAATAACCAAATAAAGTAGGAAAAAGAAAGCTAAGACATTATGACTTGTCCATGTAACTGAATACACTTCAAAACTTCTCCATTTAAGTTAGGGCATCATTGTTGTAGGCAAATACACATAGACCATGAGAACTGAATAAAGATTGTAATTCAGCATCCTCTGTAGGCTAGCATTTTATTCAGTTTTGGGAACACTGGTCAGCATGTAAAAGAGTTTCTTGTACAAACTTGGGAATTTGAGTTCAATTCCCATCATATATGTAAAGAATGGGCATATGTTTTGTTGTATTTCTAACCTTACAGCTCTGAGGATCAAAAGCAGAATGGTAGCCCATACTTGAAAGCCAAAAACCCAATTCAAGTTTCAGTAATAGACTCAATTCAAGGGAGTTAGAAGGAATTGATAGCACAGGGTAGCCCAAACCATCAACTGCCCTCTGGCTATAATCACAGACACATGCTCATAGTATACACATCTCATACACACACACACACACACACACACACACACACACGCACATTCATGAAAATAAATAGGTAAAGCTGCTGTATTTATAGAATGAGCAGATTAATATCAAATGTAAGCAATGAGAAATATCATTCTCCTTGTAGAAAAGTCATACTAATCAAGTATTATGCACTTAATATTTGGAAAATGTGTTATTACTATTTTCATATTTAAGCAAATTAGATCAGAAGACTAAAGGTTATCTACATTTATATTTGGTAAGATAACATAGAACTTAAGTATAAAAAATATGAACAAACATTTCAGAAGAGGAGAAACATATATGGAGCTAACAGTCTCTACATTACTGGAAAAGAAAGTGGTAAATACATTATCTTCTGGAAATCCCTCTGCAGAAGAAATTATTTAGTAACTGTGAATGTTTTGCCTAGATGTGGCCCTTAGAAACCAGAAGAAGGCATTAGATATCCTAAACTGGGGTTAAAGATGTTTGTGAGCCACCATGTGGATGTTGGCTACCAAATCTGGATCGTTTGCAAGAACAATACTCACAACTGCTAAATAATTTTGCCAACTCATAGTAGAAATTTTAAATGAACTGTAACTAACTCAAGAAAGGAATGTGGGAAAAGGGGGTACACAAACATGCGTGAGCCAATATGCAACCTCTCTTGGGGAAGTTGAATGGAAATTTACATGCATACATATTTGAAAATATTTTCATAAAATTAAACAACTAATATGTGAAAGAATCTTCTGGCTTACTTTCTATGGAAAACAGAGTCTAGACACGTTTCCTTATTAGTAGTTTAGGGATTAAAATTCTGGAGCCATGAGTCTGAAAGGAAATAAAAGCTATAAAGAAAACAAAGAATACTTGGAAGGGATGAGTAGCTGCAGTGAATCTTTGGTTTCTGTAAAAAAATCAGAAAGTTATAGAAATGTTTGTTTGGGGTTTTGTTGGTTTTTGTTTTATTTTGTTTTTGTCTTTGTCTTTGTCTTTGTTTTTGTTTTTTGCTGCTCTACCCCAGGTGTGAGATATGGAGGGGTTTCAGACTTTCCACAGAAGCTGCCCTATACTCTTGCAGGGAGTGTGATTTTTGCCAGATGCTGATAGTTTCTGTAAGTATATGATGCTTGGATATCTGCTGCTGCTGGGGGTTGCTGGTTGCTTTTGCTGTGGTTGTTGTTTGTGAAATGGTCATGCACAAAGAGATAAGAAGTAGAAATCTGATATCCTGTCAGCAAAGATCAAACTCACCTGATGGAACTCAATATTCCTAACTAGGAGGAGGTAGTGTAGTGATATCAATACCTCCCCCCAACCCCGTTTCTTGTAGGTTTTTTTTCTCTCCTACCTGGTGTTGGGGAGTTGGAAGGGTAGAATAAGGATAGAGAGATTAGTAGAAAAAGGAACCAACAAAGTAGCTAAAAGTCCAGTTACAGATAGAATTATGTGTTCCTGACCTACTACCAGCCTTGTGGGAGGCAGAACTTCTTCCTCATCACCAAGTGGTATCAATATAGTTGTTTCTATTACACTGTGAACAGCCATAGAAGATGTTAAAAAGGTGCAAAATTGTTTTGTCTTCTTTGCTTCCATGCTCACATTAGTCCACACCCACAAGATACCCTGGTGCAATAGAGACACAAATCTTATAGGAATAACCAAATACTGATTGGAATTAAGGACCACAGTCGGAGATAAAACTTATGTCTGATATTGCCAGGTCACCAAGAACTTGAGAATAGATAGACCATAGACCTAGGGCAAAACCAAGTATTACCATTCTCCTAAAGGAACATTGAAATAAAATGACATGTATCAGCATTCAATACTCATGCATCCATGCTGTCCTCAGCCATCATCAGAGAGGACTCCTCCTGCAGTAGGTAAGAACAAACACAGAGATGCACAATTGGAGAATATGCAGAGAGCGAGAAACTTGGGAACATTCAGTCCTAACTGGAATGTATATATCAAATATCTTCCCTGAGGGCTCAGGGAAATCTAAAGAGGAGGAAGCAAAGAGATTGCAAGAGTCAAAGGAGAAGGAGGAAACCAAGAGAGCAAGGACTTCTAGATAAAGCAGGACTGATGCACATATGAGCTCACAGAGACCATGGCTAAATGCAAAGGACATACATGAGATTTGCACAGGTTTAGGCTAGATGAGGTTCCAGTGCTGAGAGGGGAAGTGCATACAAGTGCCCATCCCTAACTCAGAAGCTATCTTTAATTGATAACCATTAACTAAGGAAACATTAGTTTTCTCTAATGGAGTATCACTGGATATACAAACCACACTTACAGGCACCAAACTATATGGCCAACACAAAATAAATTCAACAATAAATTTTGAAGTTTTTTTTTCCTCATAATGCTTTGAGTGGGCATTTGTTCTTAAATTTACAGATCTTTTTTATGTATTATGGTTTCTGATTTTGTTTTTATAAAATTTCTGAGTGTGCAAATGTGTTGTGTCATTGTCTATATGTGTTTCCTCTGTTTTTTTGTTTTGTTTTGTTTTGTTTTGTTTTGTTATCTTTTACCCCTTTGGAATTTTTGCTTATTTTGTCCTATTCTTGTTTTGTTTTGAGAACCTCACAAATTTGTTCTCAGACAGATGAGTACAAAATCTCTGTGGTGTAACTGTTCATAATGGGAAACAATTTGAAATAAAGTGAGCACCAATATATGTGCAGTTTACATTCTGGGATTGCCATTCTATATAAAATTATATACAAACTAATAAAAGTCTGTTAGAAGACAGGAATGGTATATATATGAAATATTATTGAAGAAAAAAACCAATATTAAATGAAAGATAGATGGATAGATAGATAGACAAATAGATACACAGATATTAGATAGAGAGATAGATAAATTTAAATACATAAATAGATACTATGTGCAAGTTCATGCATTAGTATATGTATATGTTTATGAGTATATATCACAATCAATAGGTGTCTTAACATTTATTGATACATGCATGGAGTTATATATAGTAAAAGTTACAGAGGAAGAGCTATGTAAGAAAGTAAGACTGTTCTAAAACAAAGATAACCATTCACCTTCTGGATTGTTTATACATTAAAGAATTTTTTAAAGTTGTAGTACTTTCAAGTTATTTAAGATGTTGCTGACCCTGACAGTTTCATACCTTTTCCCCCAGTAGTACTGTAGTAAAACTTCTGAACTCTCACAGGCTATATAATTTTCCTGTATGCACTGTGTGTAGGTCGAACTTCCTCAAAGCTTATTTCTTCATATCTTCCTCTTGCTACTCAAATGATAACAGAAACCTTTTACTATTTCCAATTTTTGTTCAGTTTATCTAAAGTCTCATCAAGATTTGGTTTGTCATCTCTCAAACCATACTCTTTTGTGTCTCTCTGTACTTTATGTATATATCTTAAACATCCCTCAACATTACATTTATTCACACCAAATCAATACACTTGCTGTGCCAAATCATACATTAAGATTCCTGTTGATTCTTTGATTACTGTAATTTTTTCACATAAAATAGTCCATGGACTCCATTTCAGGCACTTCATGTCATTCACTTCCTCTAATCTACTACTTCTTTGCAAATTAAAAAATTCAAACACAGCCTTATTTCATTGATCCATTTCTGGGGATACTCATTGAAGGTCAGATGAATTTATTAATAAGGATGTTTGTGGGAACTATGTTTATAATATCAAATATCTGGATGAGATAATAAAATCATAGAATACCAAAATTTAAAAAGACACTAAAATCATGTTGTAGATGGTGATATAAGCTCACAGTAAAAGTAATGCTTATTCTTAAACTGAAAAAAAAAAAAAGACGTCAAAACACAGTAATTGTTAAATTGATGGAGTTGTATATTCTGCAGCACTTCAGATATGTAATTTGTAAGGAAATGTTGTAATTAGTTTCACGGTGTGGCTTCTTAGAATATTCTTTATGAATGAATGATGGTATCACTGCCAAGGCCAATTTGTAAAAATCAATTTAAAGATACTTTAAAGCAAAGAAAGGAAGTCAGGCAGTGCATGCTGTTCAGTTGGGGTGGTTTATATACAAAACTCAACTTGTGTTTGTAATAGGCAGGCTACACTCTACATGGAAGCTTCACTAAGTTTAATCGTCTTAGTCTAAACTGTGTGACAATTATTGATTACTGTCACCCATGACTTAGAAAATAGATTTCCTTATGTTTCTGGAATACGGTATGCACTGTTGCCAGATAAATGTAAACAGTATGTGCCATCTACAATAGCATATAAAATGTTAAAAGATGAATCCAAGTGATGCTAACCCAATAGTCTTTTGCAAACTTTGTTGTTGCTTTCTAGAAAAAAACGTATAATAAACAAAGCACCAATGTTCTTGCTCTCTTTTCCACTAGTGGTATTGATGTTGCAAAGTTATACACAGTAACACACAAGAAGGGATTTCTGTAGGGGGTGGGGATTTTTATTTCCATGATCCTAAGGATAGGTGCAGCCA
>JADRCD010224868.1:0-16474 GCA_019843815.1 Montemys delectorum | reverse complement strand
CGCAAAGATGAATGTTAGCGTTGGGGCTCAGAGAAATGATATATAACAATACATGACATATCTTTGAGGAGATTCAGTTTAGAAAGGGGAAGAAATGATAACTGAGATTAAATTAAATATGTTCTATGTTCATTTTCAATAGAAGAGAAGATTCCCTTAATCTTGTTAGAATAATCTGGGGATTTGAGAAAATGCAGACTGCTTGACTGTGTTCAAGTTGTAAGGAGACCCTTGAAAGTAGACTCCTACACAGATATATAAATGAGCTTTTGAAGGAAAGGCTAACAAGTGCTTAGAGACAATAGGAAAGGATGGGTAGTCATGACTTAGTTGAGCAGTGTTTTCAATGTTAGGATCATATGTGATTCTTGTGGGTAGGCTTCTGTTTTTCCTGGCAAGTGAACAAGACTGGCATCTGCTGAGAATGAGACAAAGACCAGGAGATGGAAGGCATGAACCATGCTTGTTGTTGGGGGTTAGTGTGGAGTGACACCAGAGAGCTAGGAAGGTTCTTAGATTTTTAATGTTGAGGAATAAGATAGAAGTTCTATTTCATTAAGCTGAATATGGGTTCTCAGAAAAACTGGCTCAAATTATGAAGCAAATATTTTTGTAATATTATTTTAAATATTTTTGTAGTATTCCTTTGGTCCCTTATTATGTAGTATTAAAATGTAGGCAGTTATAATTAAAGTGACTTCATTTAGTTCAATAGCTTTCCATAGTGAGTATAAAATAAAATTAATAGGATATATGCCTGTTGAATAGATACATAGTATGAATAAAGTAGGATAGGATAACGTAGACTAGACTAGACTAGACTAGACTAGACTAGACTAGACTAGACTAGAATAGAGGATGATGTCCTATGAGGGTCAAAATCAAAGTCCCACAAGTGAAAAGTCATAGTATAATACTGTATAAGATATTTATACTTTGTTTTTCTCTACTTTCTTTATGCTTCTCTAAATTTTGTTTGCCTCCTACAGGAGGAAGAATATGGAAAAGACAATGAAGAAGACACTGGCTTGAATCCTGGTAGAGACAGTGTCACAAACCAAATAAGGAAAAAGGAACCCCAGGTTTCTACCACGACTCACTATAATCACATGGGAACTAGATATAATGAAGCCAAGACTAACCGATCTCCAACAAGAGGATCTGAATTCTCCGGAAAGAGTGATGTTCCCAACACGTCCCTGAATTCTACTTCCCAACAAGTTGCTGAATTAGATTCAGAAAGAGAAATTTCCTTGCCTTCTCAGACTGGAACTAACCTGCCACCACACCGTGTGGAAGGCACTTCAGCCTCCTTAAACGGTGGCTCTAAAACTCTCTTTGTCTTCCCACAGATGAACTTGTCTGGGACTGCAGAATCCTTAAATATGGTTTCCATAACAGAGTACAAAGAGGTGTCTGCTGACTTCGGTGAGGAAGAAAACTTACTGACTGATTTCAAGCTCGATACGGGAGCCGATGATTCTTCAGGCTCCAGCCCTGCGACCTCCACTGTCCCCTTTTCCTCAGATAATATATCCCATGGATACATAACTTCTTCCGACATGCCCAAGGTAATCACGTATGATGTCCTTAAGCCAGGAGCTACAAGAAATGCTCCGGAGGATTCATCTCCATCAGGTTCAGAGGAATCACTAAAGGATCCCTCTCTTGAAGGGAGTATATGGTTTCCTGGCTCCACAGACCTAACAACACAGTCTGAGACTGGATCTGGCCGAGAGAGCTTTCTCCAGGTTAACTCCACGGACATACAAGTTGATGAATCGAGGGAGAGAACCGGATCATTTTCTCCAGATGCTACCGCATCACAGGGTCCTTCAGTCACAGACGTGGAAATGCCACATTATTCTACCTTTGCCTACCTCCCAACCGAAGTAACACCACAGGCTTTCACTCCATCCTCCAGACCACTTGATTTGGCGCCTACTGTCAACATCCTCCATTCGCAGACAACTCAACCAGTATATAATGGTGAGACACCTCTTCAACCTTCCTACAGTAGTGAAGTCTCTCCTCTAGTCACCCCTTTGTTGCTTGACAATCAGACCCTCAACACTACCCTTGCTGCTTCAAGTAGTGATTCGGCCTTGCATGCTACGCCTGTATTCCCCAGTGTCGGTGTGTCATTTGAATCCATCCTGTCTTCCTATGATGATGCACCTCCGCTCCCATTTTCCTCTGCTTCCTTCAGTAGTGAATTGTTACACCATCTGCGTACGGTTTCTCAAACCCTTCTGCAAGTTACTTCAGCTGCTGAGAGGGATGAGCTGCCTTTGCATGCTTCTCTGCTGGTGGCTGGGGATGATTTGCTGTTAGAACCCAGCCTTTTTCAGTATTCTGGTGTGGTGTCACATCAGGCCACTGCTCATGCTGCTTCGGACACCCCGGAATTCGGTAGTGAGTCTGCTGTCCTTTATAAAACGTCTCTGGTTTCTCAAATTGAATCCCCCAGCAGTGATGTTGTTATGCATGCCTATTCTTCAGGGCCTGAACCTTCTTATGCCGTTGAGGGCTCCCACCACGTGCTCCCTGTTTCTTACAGTTCTGCAATCCCTGTGCATGATTCTGTTGATGTATCTGATCAGGGGTCCTTACTTATCAATCCTAGCCATATATCCGTGCCTGAGTCCTCGTTTATTACTCCAACTGCATCATTGCCGCAGCCTCCCCCAGCCCTCTCTGGTGATGGGGAGTGGTCTGGAGCCTCCTCTGATAGTGAATTGCTTTTACCTGACACAGATGGGCTGAGAACTCTTAACATTTCTTCACCCGTTTCCGTAGCTGAATTTACATATACAACATCTGTGTTTGGTGATGATATTAAGCCGTTTTCTAAAAGTGAAATGATGTATGGAAATGACACTGGACTGAAAATGTCTTCTTTCAGTGACATGGCATACCCTTCTAAAAGCACAGTCGTGCCAAAGATGTCAGATGTTGTAAATAAGTGGAGTGAATCTTTAAAAGAAACCTCTTTTTCTATATCTCGCATAAAGAGCGTGTTTCCAGAGTCCCTTGCTTATCCCACAACTAAGGTTTTTGATCAGGAGATTAGTCATGTTCCAGAAATTATCTTCCCAGTTCAACCTACACACACTGCATCTCAAGCATCCGGTGACACTTGGCTTAAACCGAGGCTTAGCACAGACTCAGAGCCCGCATTCTCTGACGCTGCTTCTAATGAAGTGTTACTTCCTTCAACCCAGCCCTTGCTCTATGAGGCCGCATCTCCTCTTAATACTGAAGCACTGCTACAACCTTCCTTTCAGGCTTCTGATGTTGACGCCTTGCTTAAAACTGCTCTTCCGTCTGTGCCTAGTGACCCAGTACTGCCTGGAACCCCCCGGGCTGAACAAAGTAGCTCTTCCATGTCTCATCCCATGGCATCAGAGTCTACTTCAAGTGAAAGCACGCTGCACTTTGCATCCGTACCTGTTCTCGATATATCACCTTCTAAGGTGCACTCCACTCCACTTCAAGGCTTAACAGTTCCTCACTCGAGTGAGAAATATTTTGAACATGGTTTGCTTAAGAGCAAAAGTCCCCAGCAAGTGCTGCCATCTTTGTTCAGCAATGATGAGCTTTTTCAAACTGCACATCTGGACATTAGCCAGGCCTATCCTCCAACAGGGAGGCATGCGTTTGCCACTCCCATTTTATCAATTGATGAACCACAAAATCCACTTATAAACAAGCTTGTGTATTCTGAGGAAATTTTCACACGCACTGAAATTTCTATTACTGATAAGGTACTTACTGGTCTCCCAACGATTGCTTCTGATGTACTTCTATCTACTGATCATTCTGTTCCATTAGGAAGTGGGTCCATTTCTATGACAATGATTTCTCCCAACAGAGATGATTCTGTGACCACAGCCAAGTTGCTTCTTCCTTCTAAAGCTACTTCTAAGCTGACTCATAGTGCCAGATCTGATGCCAATTTAGTGGGAGGTGGTGAAGATGGTGATGACTATGATGATGATGATTATGATGACATAGATAGCGATCGCTTTACTGTGAATAAGTGTATGTCATGCTCACCCTATAGAGAATCCCAGGAAAAGGTAATGAATGACACAGACACTCAGGAAAGCAGTGATCTTGTGGATCAAAATGACCCAATTTCACATTTACTATTTGAGAATACAGAAGAAGAAAATGGAGGCACAGGTGTAACTAGGGTGGATAAAAGTCCTGACAACTCACCATCACCAAGTATGCTACCCCAGAAGCACAGTGATGGAAAAGAGGACCGTGCCATCCAGATGGGGAGTGCTGTCCTTCCTCACACCCCAGGATCTAAAGCATGGGCAGTTTTGACAAGTGATGAAGAGAGTGGTTCAGGGCAAGGCACCTCAGATAGCCTTAATGATAATGAGACTTCCACAGATTTCAGTTTTCCAGATGTTAATGAAAAGGATGCTGATGGTGTCCTGGAAGCAGATGACACAGGCGTAGCTCCGGGATCTCCACGGTCCTCCCCACCATCTGTTACTAGTGGGCACTCAGGAGCATCCAACAGTTCAGAGGCAGGTTAGTTATGAGCAAAGGGAAAGAATGAGCTGTGCTGATTTTTCTTGCTATGAAAGTAAACATAGAAGAATCATGGAAGAAAAGAATTCTGGTCCACCAGCAGACCTTCAATTTTTAACCAGAACGTTCAACCATTTAGAGCTCTTATAAATATGATTTCACTCATGATTTCAAATGAATATCCAACATATTTTGGTCCTTGATTTAATTATCTTCAAAGTACATTGTTTGTGTGTTGTTACTAATTCCTATCCTACAGGATTGCTACTGTGTGTACAATCATTATGTATGCATAATATACCATTAGTATATTACAATGCAGTGTACTGTGTTAAGACAATTTAAATGTTCATACTTGTGTTCTAAAATAAGTTGTAAACCAATTCTATTGGATTTAAAATCTCAGTAAGATGCTATGAGCACCTGTCCAGCAATGGAAATCAAAGAGACACTTCATACGTGCACATCAGCTTGGAGAGCTTCTAAAAAAAAGAATTACAGGGCTAAGATTTGGTAGCTAAGGAAGATTTTTATAAGCATCGTATTGTTTTTAAACTATCTTTCTTTGAGCTTCTTTATGTTGCCTAAAGAGGGCAGTATAAACCAGGAAAATACATTCTACTTTGTGTTTGTTACAGTATTCATCATTCCAACTTAAATAATAGACATGAATATGCATAGTATGTATAGGTATTGTGTGACAAGGTGTAAAAAGGAAAGAAAGAAAGAAAGAAAGAAAGAAAGAAAGAAAGAAAGAAAGAAAGAAAGAAAGAAAGAAAAGAAAGAGCAAGAGAAAAAGCCTAGAACCTTTTCTGTGGAGATTCATTTCATTGTTAGTACATTTTATGCAAATTAGTTTATTAGCCAGATGTTTCTTGAAGCAGACTGCAACATGCAATACAGATGTGTGCTTTAAATGTCAATGGTAACAAAACTCAAGTTTCGTTCCATTAAGTGCATTAAAAAAAAAAAAAAAAAAAAAAAAAAAAACCCTAGGTGATTCCATTGAATTTGGCAAGAATTTTATAATTTGCTTTGATTAAGTGTTAAGATATTTTTTTAGTTAACAAAGAAAGTATTTAAATCTTGGCAAATCGAAAGATAGGCTAATGTATAATGTAATATCGAGTAATAACTGAACAGAACTTAATATTCAAAATTCACAGTATAGAGCCAGTCTCATTAAAATACATCTTCTCTTTGTTATTTTCATCCTTCACATTAGTTGTAAATTCTTTAGTATAGCAGCAATTAAGAGATTATATATTTAGATAGGGCAGCTTCTTTTTTCTGTATTCCAGCTTGATCTCCATTTAACATTGCATTTCAGCTTCAATGTCTGAACTGATGTGTGAGAAGGAGTAATGAGTCCACGGGTCACTGTAGTCAGGAGTGTTGTTACATATGTGAATTGTTATCCGTCCTCAATTATAGCACTTGTTTTTCTTTTTATATTTTTAGATTTATTTGAAAGGGAAAGATCATGAATATACTCTAATGGAAAGACCATACATATACATATATAACAAAGCACTACACCTAGAATTACTGAAGAAAAAGTGATTTCTCTTAGATGTACTAATTAGATTTTTCTTAACTGTTAAGTTCCCGCACTAATGAAAACAAAGCAATATGGATATAACATTCATCTTCAGGAAATAATATAATCAATGAAGGAAGTAGGATCAAATAGAATTAGGGAAACATTTTTTTTTACCTATTTTTAAAACTGTATCTGTAAACTAATTCAAAGTCAGTCTTATCCATTTATTGAATATTCCCTAATCTGAAACTCATCACTTATGTTACTTCTAAACTGTAGAAAAACTGACATGATGTTTCTTAAGATGACATAAATAGGGCAAATATATATGAGAGTGAACACAGACTGTAAGTTTCTTGATCTAGTTCATAGAAAGAGTCAATGCAAAGCTAACCCTGGGAATGTATTATTAGTGTCTGTCTCTTAGAACATGCTTACATGATTGAGAACAATAAAATATATTTTATGCTTAAATTTCCACACCAAAGTTATGCTGTTTTATTCTCAGCCCTTTAAAATGTTAATTTTATTCTTTATTGCTTAACTGTATTACTGTCATTTAAATAACTCATCTACTAAGTTCTATCAAAGCAAACATTTTAGTCTCTAATAAATGAAAATCAATGTTACACTCAAAAGCACACAAAGCAGCTAGCAGACTGTATCTTCATAAGGTACGCCATCCTGTACAAAATGCCTAGGCTTCAATAATTTTTAAATATCACACACCTCAGTAACAGAGTTCAAGGTCACATTTTCCAGAGAACTTATGAGAAAGTCCACAGAGAAGGTGGTAGACAGACAGATAGATAGATAGGTAGATAGATAGATAGATAGATAGATAGATAGATAGATAGATAGATAGATAGATAGACAGACAGATAGACAGGTAGATAGATATAATAGATAGCAATAATAGATTAGAGAGATGGAAATTTACATATATAGATACATTGTTAGATACATAAATGATAGATAGATAGATAGATAGATAGATAGATAGATAGATAGATAATAGGGTGTGTTGATAATGCATGCATATGAATGTAAAGTCCATTTATGTTATTCATTTTCAAGAATATATTTCCCACATACATCACATGTATAATCTGACGTATTTCATGTGTGGCTTATACAAATGTAGCTATACAAACCTATACATAATTATACGTAGTAAATTTTACAATAAACCTACATGGCCATATAAGTTATATAAATTTCATTAACACATACTTTATGTTCTTCAACTTGAACACGAGCCTGATTCAAACAATCTAGTGAGTTTCAGTAGGGTCCCATATTTACATTCTTAAAAAGTACAGGTGATGTCATTGCTCCTACTCTGTGGTTTATAGTTTAGAGCTGATGATATAGAGACTATTAACCACCATTTGTCATTACTGGGCACCAAAGGGTTCGCAAAGCAGATTACTTCATTTATCCCCCATAAACTCTTTCCATTTAGATAATAGTTATAATAGGAAAAAATGTACAGAGCCATGGGAAAAGGAAGATACTATTTTAAATGTTATAGGACATTTTGCTGTATGGATCATCAGATTATTTATGGGGCTACATGAGCTTCCACAGACATAATGACCAGGGCTTATGAATGACCTAAGTAAAAATTCAAAACTTCGGCTTCTTGCAGAAATATTAACTACAACACAAATATTGGTTGTTTATTATATATATATATATATATATATATATATATATATATGTAGTTTCATGACTTTTAGATACATATCTTTGAATTCCATTTTTTAGCAAGTACATCTATGAATATCAGCTCCTGGGAAATATAGCTATCATTATATTTCTTTGGTGTACATTCTAAATGAGTGAATTCAGTTCTTAACCCTATGCTCTCAGTTCTAGTTACAGAAGGAAGCTGTTGTGTTAAACCACAGTTAATTATGTAGTAATGTTATATATGTCCATTTATAGGAATTTTCCCAAATTTTAAATGGTATCATATATTGAAATTAAATTTTTGTGTTTCCTGTCAGTAAAGCATTTGGTATAAAACATGAATTGTATCAAATGCTGGACGTATAAAGAATTTGATGGGACCTTCAATTTAGCTCTCTAAGCATCTGTACAGAAAGCAACCAGGGTCATGTAGAGTTGGAACAGCTCTAGTGAACAATTGTCTTCGCTTTCCATCAAACCCTTTCAAAGCAGAGGAAAGCATTCGGAGTTCTGAAGTTGTTTTTGACAACCTGGAAAGATAACATAGTTACAGTAATTTGTTTTCAATTTTTTTGTACAATAAAATACCCAACTGGACATAAAATCAATGGTTCCCCAACTTTTAGATTAATTCAAGTTGTCTTCAGATTCTTAGTCCAGACATGTGGTTGAAAGCAACTTATTAGGACTTTTTTTTTTTGAGTTCACGTGGAATAAGTTTCATTTTTGATTTTAAAAAAAAAAAAGCAGACAAGGATTTAAAACACATAATATGTGTGCATGAGATTCTCAATGAAAAATAAAAAAATAATTTTGAAAGTATTATAAATCAACTCATGTTTAAAATAAGTTTGCTTGATTGAAAAGTTACTGTCAATTTTTCTTAATTGTTTACTAAATCACAAGATTAAAATAAATACACTAAATTAACGTTAGAACATCAAAGTTATATCTGATAACTTAGTAAATAACACTGTGTTGTTTCCTAACCTTTATTTTTAACAGTAATTTTCTAATGTTGATACTTCAGTTTTCCTTTGAGCAATTTTTTTCCAACCAGCATTGTTTCCAGATCCTGTTACAACACCCCACATCTAACGATTTCTGCTTGTTTTTAATATCTCTAATATCTTGTCTTAATTTTTAAACTTTATTTTGCTTAAACTGATGTGTAGACAGCCTTTGCCTCATAGAGTCGTAATTTTAAAGGTAAGTAGCAACAAGGCAGGTTGCTCTAAATCAGTTGGAAACTGCCATGATTTTTCCTTCATCTTAAATCTCAACTCTCTCAATTCTCTCTGACTACAGAGGCCAGTAATAGTAGCCATGAGTCTCGTATTGGTCTGGCTGAGGGGTTGGAGCCAGAGAAGAAGGCGGTCATACCCCTTGTGATCGTGTCTGCCCTGACTTTTATCTGTCTAGTGGTACTTGTTGGTATTCTCATCTATTGGAGGTAAGTTGGATATTTTGGAAATTTGTATTATTAAAGCGCAGACTTCTGCCTCTATTTAATCTAAAAGGAGCTCCAAATTCTCAAAATTCTTTTTACACTAAAGCTGTCGTTAATGTATTCATCTCCAAACAAGTTAAACATAGGAATCTAAAGGATGATGTTTCTGTCCTTAAAAGATTGGTGGTAAATGGAAGAAGTGTGACTTTAGTGTGTATTTAGATGTCTTGACAGCTGTATTTTCATTTTAAATCAAATTAATATTCAAATATCATCATAGCATTTACCATAAATAATGAGCTTTTTAAATCAACTCTTATAAATACAAAAGTTATCCTTTAGGAAAACAATTTTATATGAAAAAATATTTAAATAAAATTTTACAAGACATCTATCAGCTGTGTATAGAAATGAAAAAATAAAAGCCTATTTACAAAAGAAAACATGAAGCAACTAAAATACAAAGAGATGGGGAATGACTATGTTAAGATATAAAGGCCTTTATTTAAGAATCTTTATAATCTTCATAAGATGAAATATACCTTCAAGATGTTTAAAGGACCAGGACAGTTGCCTGTACAAGAAGCTCCCCCTTTGTACCAAGCAGAACAGACAACTAATTCATGAATTTACCAAGGACACAACACAAGTCAGTAAAACTGATTCTTAGAAAACAAGAATTCGACGATGATATGAGAATTCTTGTCTATAAGCCAAGAAATTGCCTTGCTTAGTAATGTGTGCAGTTCGCCTAAAGGAGATTTATCTTCACGAGATCTAAATTAACTTCTTTCTGCTAAACAGCAGCATCCTATAATTTCAAACCACTGCCCTTTGTTATCCACAAACGGTTTTTCTCAGTCTAATTATTAACTGCTTCCCGTGTGCCTGGTTAATGACTGTGTCAACTACTGTTGGGAAATATAAAAAATAGTAAATTTGAATAAGTATTACTGTTTTTTAAGGAACTCACGCTTACTGAAAAAAAAATCTCTTCTGTGGAAAACCTTTTCAATATTACACAAACATATATGACTAGCGGCTGAACTCTAACGCAGAGGGATCAGAGAACGAGAGACCTTAAGTAGACAGGACTTGCAGAGGTCAGTGGAAAACGTAATGTTGGGCTGGCCCCGCATCTGATTCTGGGATTAGCAATGAAGGTGAAGGCATTGTAGGCAGGGGACAGGGGCACAATCCAGGAAGCTGAATGAACTGAAATGAATATACCCAAGTCAATGATGATTCAAGCTTGTCATTTTATGTAGCTCAGTGTTGATTGTATTTAGCTTGATGTTGTTGACTGCATGTAGCTTGATATTGTGGAGCTAAAACAGAACACTTCTAAGACCAACTGTGTCTCATATCTGACTCTCCTTATGAGTAGACGTCAGGCTATGCCAACAGATCACGTCTTTCTTAGGAAGGCTATTTAGTCAACAACAAGACGCAAAGCTGCTTTCTTCTGTCTGTGCTCCAGTGACTACTGTCACTTTGTATAGCAATGCCATGTTTAACAAGTCTCTGAACATTGTACAGAGCCCATAAAGGTTATTCAACCAGCATTTGATTTTTTTTTCTATCCCTTTCACTAGACTTGTTGCCCAAAATTTTGAACACATTTTTTTTATACTCAGTTTATACTGTTTACTCATTTTTGCCTAATCTGGTTTTCCTTACAAAATGAACTATTTGGATAAATAAGAATGTTTTAGACAAATTTAACAAAAGATGCAAGCTATAACAAATCGTATTTCGTATTAAACAGTGCTAATGTTAAACTCTAATAAAATGGCAGGTGATTTATATGTAAATGAAGTAATTAAAGTAAGTTTCATAATTTTTACTAATTGATCTGAGCTATCTTGTGCAAATTTAAATTCGTTGTGTTTAATATGGTCTGATGGTTCCTGAGAAACTAAAATCTGAGTGCTTTTAATTCTTGTTAGTATGGATTGCTCCTTCTCTATTGTCAGGAAAAACATAAAATTGTCCAAACAGTTTGATCCTAGTTGGTTAGATATTTCTCTTTTCCTTGCAAATATTATTTCATGTACCTTGGATACAGAATGCAGTTAAAAGATGAACATTTTGGATAGTTTTGTGTATGTATTTTGTCTATTAAATGTGTTGTTAAAAAAAGCAGTCTGCCCTTTGGTAACGCTCTTCAAAATCCATTCAGAGTGGCGAGACGTCTGACTTGCTCATGTCTGCATAAAAGTAACTCTCTAGGAAACATAACTTTTAAATTAACTGTAAGACATTTTGAGTGTGGTGAATTGTGCCAAATCACAACAGTCTCTTGCTCAAGCTTTATGTGAATTATTCAAATCCCAATGTAGATATATTTATTGATGATATAATTTCGTCAACCAAGTGGGTGCAGTTTTTTTTATTTGTGAAAGCTACAGCTTGTGGGAAGGGAGACTACGCTAACTCGGAGAAAAGTAGGACAGGTCAAGGATAGGACTGAAAGGAACACGGTAAAGAAACCTCAGAGCAGTAAAGCAGAAGCGGCTAGGCAGGGGGGGCTGGCAGCTCTGCTGCTCATCTGCTTCACTGTAGTCTCAGGGCCCCTTCTTCAAAGGAAAGAGAAGATTCTTCTCGAATTGATTTTAAGTTGAAGAAATAAAGACGTTACTTTGCTTACTAAAAAAAAAAAAGAAAAAAAAAGAAAAAAGAAAAAAGAAAATCTAAGGCAAACCAAAACAATATATGTTGTACTCAGTCCTTGTGAGCATTTCCAATCTAGTCTATCTAAACTAAAACAAACAAACAAACAAACAAAAAAGCCCGCTAGACCAAAAGAACCATCTGATTAAAGTGGGTAGTGCAATGCATTTTAGTGCTTTTAAGAATTTCCTTGGTGACTAACAGTGCTAGATGGTTTTTTCTTTTGTTTATTCAACAATTTCATATCTTTAGAGAATTGTATGCCCAAACCATTGTCAGCCTATTTTTTAAGTCAAGTTATTTTATTTTTTTTATTTTGCAAGTATGTGTGTGTGTGTATGTACATGTATGTTTGCATGTCTGTGCATTTATGTATGTGTGTGGATATGCATGCAGATGTGTATATACATATGTGGCAAGCTCTGAGGTTCATTTTTGGTGTCTTCCTCAATCTCCCTCCCTCAAATATGGAGTCAAAGTTGAGCCCAGGTCTTACTGAACCCATGCCTCCCAGTTCAGCTGTGCCACTCAGCTTGCTTTGAAGATTTCCAAGTCTCTGCGTTCTAGTGCTCTCAGATAACGTACGGGCTACCACACCTACCGCTATCCAATTTACATCTTTTCTATTCTGGGCATAGATGCCTTATTTGCAGATATGTGTTTAAAAATATCCTTTCCAGCATTAACGTTTAATTTTGATGAAGTGCACTTCATCCATGTTTATTGTTTCGTATGACTCGCTATCAGATCTAAGAAGGCAGACCCTAACCTAAAATCATAAAGACTTACCATGTAAATTTTCTTCTAAGAATTTTCCAGAGATGAATGGCTCAATCTCCCTGACTTGAGAGTTTGGTCCAGAGCTAGAAGGACCAAGAGTCTCGTTCTGGCACTAAATAGGAGCAAACAGTGTAATGCAGTGTGATAAAGAGCCCAGAAATGATTTACGTTTGTGATCAAGTGTTAGACAAGGATCCCAAATCTTTCTCATGAACAGTCCTTTTTCTTCACAATACACATACACACACACACACACACACACACACACACACACATACACACACACACAAACTCAAAGAAGATCAGATCAAAGATGCCATCAAGATGGCTCAGCAGGGACTAACTTCAATCCCTGGGATCCACATTGTTGGAGAGAAAGAACTGACTCCCAGAATTTGTCATCTGACTTTCACACACATGTGCTCCTTGCAGATACATGCAAAATAAGCAAATAGTAAGTGAAGAAAATTAAAAAGAGATCATAGACTTAAATGCGGGAGATAAAGCCATAACGTTCTTTAAAAATATTTCAATGTGTCTCTAATACAATTTTTGGTAGAAAATTAAGTGTCTACCTGTGCTTTACAGATACTGAGAGAAAGTGGTTTAGCAGAAGAACAACAAATTATAGATGGGTAAAACTGAGTCCCTTCCCAGGCTTACCTCTAATTTATTAGATGGGTTTGATTATGTCACTTCTGTGACCTATGAATGTGTTTCCTCTGTTTTCCATTGGGTGATACCTGTAAGGCCATTGTTGAGTGTGCTATGAGACTTTCTTGAGGTGGTCTGTCAGTGAACGCTTCTGAATGTTATTCTGTATTTGTATGAGGACTCTGAAAAGGGATATAATTACACATTTCCAGCTTTTAATTCTAAATACTGTGAAAGAAAGGTGTAAATTAAATAATCAGATTACCATTGATTGATGGAACCTATGTCTACAAGTTTAAAGCAGTCATCACTTTTTTCAGCATGGCGGAGTGATAATTAGCAGGAGACACAGTTATCAACACTTAGCACATAGACGTGAAGACACTCACTGCTTATTCGGAACAGATGGAATATAGAGACTTAGGCTTGTCATACATTAAGTAATATGCCTTGAAATTGTTTTCCAGATGTTTTAAGGTATAATTTACATGAGCCACACCATAAGTTTATAAGATGCAAAATTACTCCACGGGAGGGATTTGTAAATAGCTCTTTTTAAAATAAAGGAAAACTACAAAAAATTAGAGCATTTTAAAAGAGTTAGACTGTGAAAGATACCAACATTCTGTGCGGTAAAAGGACACATCATCAAAAGTTGTATAGGATCAGAACAGTCCATTGATACAGTTGTTTCCCATGGAAAAAAGTGGAACTAAGAAATATATATTAAATTCATATTTGTGGGACCTTAGAGGTAACTAACAACCCTGAATATAGGCTTCCCTTACCACACTACCTCCAAGAAAAATGTTGCTGTCCTCGTAAGACTGCAGTGTAAAATGTACCTGAACAGAACAGCTATGCAAGTTTAATTCAAGATTGTTGGTATGATTTTTGAGAGTTTGGGGGAAATTAATGCCAAATATTGTCATCAAGCCACCTGACTTCAAAAATAAGTGAAGATTTCATTATGTATTTGAAGCTGGCAGAATTGATATTAACCCAATTTCTGTAACACAGATTAGCAACATGGCAAGTTGCAAGGTTAATGTTTCTATTTATATTTTTGTATTCTATTAAATGCCTCCTTTTCCATACCCTCTCAGTAACTGGCACACCCCCTGTTCATCTACTTAACTATCAACCCAGCTTTTTTGTTGCTGTTTTGTTTTGTTGTTTTGTCTTCCCGTCTAGCTTTGTTTTAATTATATATTCCGTTTGTGTCTTTCAAACATTTTGAAACTTCAAGTTATCTTACTTGAGGCCCAGACAACAGAATCTACCATGCCTCTGGATGACATCTAGTTGGTAGGACTTATTTACTACTTCAAACCCATCTAATTCAACAAACACTGGATACCATTATATTACTGTCACTGTATTACAAGTTGGGTTTATGTGAAATCAAGGTACATAGACCTATCTTTTAAAAAAAATGTAATAAATATATAGCAAAGAACTATATTATAAAATAATTATCATAAAAACCAGTTATTTAAAGCAATTAAAATGCTATAATACCCAGGAACTCAAGACCATTTTTGGACTCAATAGCTATTTTTTTTTCAAAGTAGTCTTTTATAGCTATCTAAAACTGAAATTTTGTATCAGGTGGAGTGGATAGCAGGACTGATGTTCATGAACTTGCTTAGGAGATAAGAGCTATTTCTCAGAGCATATACTTCTGAGTTGCTCTTTAGCTTAAAGACAATGTTTGCCTGGCCTATTGATGAGTAAGACATTTGGGTTCCAAGGAGAATCGTGTTTGAATCAGGTAAGAGATAAGCGTTGTCAAGATCAAGGCAATCTCAAGTGCCAGGTATTTATGCAGATTATTGGACTATAAATGTCAAATTAGAAAGTGAGAGAAAGAAAGGACCGCACATAAATAGGTTTTGAAACATTACAGATTGACTAATAAAAATTGAACTAAAACCAGTAGATAAGTCTAGCAACACGATAGCTACTAGTGGAAAGGTAGGCACAGCATAACCACAGGAAGGCCTACTCTTTTTGTATCATTTGGCAAAATTCACGAGAGAATAGGCTTTAAGATAGTAGAAGAAAGAAATGTTTAACAACTAAATACGATTTGTGACATCGAGCCTCTTGTTACTGAAAATCCCAAAGTGAACCTAAACGAGGTACCAGCCTGATGCTAAATGATTAGTGTAGCAGCTGTGAATTGCATCAAGTCCCAGAAGGCATATTCCGAGTCCGTCTTCTCCATGTCAGTGTCAGAACATGCCAGCCATAGTTACATGCACAAGCATCTTGTCCAACTGCTCCAGTTTGGATTCAGAGTCACTCACGTGGGCTGACGTTAACATTTTCTTTTTCCTGGGCCAGGTTGTTTCCGACTTTCCCATTCCTCGCTTGACTACAGACTCTGCTTTCCAAGATGAAATTGGTCTCCTGGTGCCTTTGACACCTGCTTCCTTATCTACTCATCTGCTTTCTCTGGAAAATACTCTACTGTTCTCTCAGTCTGGTTTTTCAAGGGTTTATACTCTCAGAGCCAAGCATCTTGCTATGAATACTGTTGCTTTATGTTTTTCTTTTCTCTTGGCATTAATGTTATGAAATAAGTTATAAATACACAATTTTACACTACATTCATTGAAAAGGTATCTTGAGGTTCCTGCAACGGGATGGCACTGATGAATAACATTGTAATAATTGCCTATTTTGAATGATTAGTTTATATTTGGAGGGAGGAGACTAAACATACATGTAAAACAACAAAACAATAAAACCAAATGCATAAGCTTCCTAACTTAAGATGATTCAGCCATTTTTGCCTTTAGCACACTGACAAAGGAGTTCACATTCAGTAGAAACTGCATCTTAAATTTTGAGTTTGATTTATCCCACTGGACTTGTCACATGATGTTTACTCTGCTCTTGAGTTGCTGGGCAGTAATAATGGCTCATAATTTCCAGTCAGCCACAATATCAAAGAAGCAAATAACCAACACTCTGGCTTGTACCATGTTGCTAAGTTAGGCCATGTGAGGGGGATAGGTATGTACTTAAAGCATTTTCAGCTTACCATGTTTTTCAACTTAACAATGGCTTTATCCAGATGTCGCCCCATTCTAAGTAGAGGAAGAGTTTCATTTTTTTTT
>JADRCD010224867.1:0-19016 GCA_019843815.1 Montemys delectorum | reverse complement strand
TGTCTCCCTGTGTGGGTGCTGGGAACCAGTTAAGGTCCTCTGGAGAGTAGCAAGTACTCTCTAGCCTGAGCACCGTTCCAGACCCTGGGGATAACTGTCAACTGGTGCAGTTGACAGTTCTAAGGTTTCCCCCAGTATGGCTGGGATATAAAGTAAAGCCGTGGAGTTGTTGTAGAGACAGGGTGTGTGATGCATCAGGTCAGGAATGTCTCTCAAGTACTAGCACTTACTGGATTGTGTTTCAGGGTTGCTAGCTGCTCATCTGCTCAAACTCCCTTAGTTAAGTCAATAGCATGGAGGAGACACAGCAGAGAAGAAACACTTCTCTGTGGCATACCAGAGCATGGAAAGGATCTCCAATAGAGTCACACTGCCCAGCCAACCTACAGCTGTCAATCACCAGGTAAGGCGGGCGGAGTTAACTGATGAGCATGATGAGGACCGATCTGCAGAGACTCATGGAAGTGACTCCTTACTCACCCAGCTCTATGCAGGTGATGCCGAGTGACCAGATGTCAACCTTCCCATCGTACTGCCCTTCATCCATGGCTAAGATCACCTCTGGGGCCATCCTGCCAAAGCAACATGCAGAGCTCAAGTTGTCAGTACTTCCATTTTATAAAACTACTCAGTACAACAGACTTAAGGGCATTCAAAGCATTTTTAAAGGTAGTTAAGTTTTTTTCCCTTAATTTTCTAGGAACTAAACCTCAGTCCTCTGCAAGAATAGCCAGTAACTTTAACTGCTGAGCCATTTCTCTAGCCCTCATTTAAAGTATCCAATGTTTGTTGTGGTGTTATCCATAGAAGCCACATAATGAAGCTAACCTAGAAAGTCAACAGATGCGTGCTTAGGCGAATGCAGCTCCTGTGCACAGTAGAGGCATCTGTGACGTGAGATTTGAATGAGCACACAAATTCCCTGTAGGCTCACAGATTTGAATGTGTGCTCCCCCAGCTAGTGGAACTGTCTGGGAAGGACTAGAAGGTGTGGCCTAGTTGGAAGTGGTTTGCTACTGGGGGTGTGCACTGAGGTTCAAGACTCCCACCATTCCTAGTGTTTTCTCTGCCACATGGTTAAGCCTTAAGATGGGAGCTCTGAGCTGTTCCTGCGACCATACCTACCCACCTCCTGCCATGCTCCCTGCCATGCTCCCTGCCATGAGAGTCACGGGCTAACCCTCTGAAATTTTAAGCCCCAATAAAAAGATAAATTAATAATTTCTCTTTATTTTATGTGCACTGATAGTTTGCCTGCATGTGTGTCTGTGTAAGAATGTCAGATTACTTGGAACTGAAGTGACAGATGGTTATGAGCTGCCATGTGGGCGCTGGGAATTGAACCTGGGTCCTCTGGAAGAGTGGACAGTGCTCTTAACCACTGAGACACTTCTCCAGCCCTCAATCCCTACTTTATGAAAATAAGTTGACTTTGTCATGGTGTTTTATCATAGCAATGGAAAAGGAGCTGAGGCATGGCAAATGGAGAGAATTGGAGGTCATCATGTTACATGAAACAAGCCAAACTCAGAAAGGTAAATATAGGAGGGAGGGAGGGATGAGTGAATGGAAGAAGGGAGGAGGGAAGGGTGGGAGGAAGGAATGGAGAGAGGGTAGAGAGAGGGAGGGAAGGAGGGAGGGGGGATGGAAGCAAGGAGGTATAGAGGGAGAGAGGGAGGAAGGAGGCATAGAGACAGGGAGGAAGAGAGAGAGGAGAGAGAGGCAAGCAGAAAGGGGAGTATTTGGGGTGGGGAGCCAGTAGGGTAGCAGGGTGGGGGAGGACATGGGGGTGAATTTGAATGAAGAACATATATGACCCAGCTGGGAGAAAAATATCATGACACAATCTACTATTTTATATACCAGTTAAAAATTAATTTAAAAAGTTCAAAATTTTTTACTGACAGATATTTCCTTACACAAACTACTCTGAAGAACACCGTTGAACACACAAATATCCTTGGTGATTTCTAGGGAACACTATGATTTCAACACATCCTGGTTCCATTATTCATTCTTGCCTTGCTTTCTGGTCATTACTCAACTATGGTCTGTCTCCTCACCTAAAAAGCAGAGAGGCATGCCACAGGGACCTCATGGAGATCTGTAGAGCATTAGTATGCCATGAGCATGGGCAAATGACTTGACTCTAAAAGACATGAAAAATATTTGGCGGTACAGCATAAAGGAATGTCATCTGCTGTCCCAAAGGCACGGTAACTTACAGAACAAATCAGGTTCTGGTAAAAGTGGGTAGCGTGCCTGACCCTGAGGACGGAGGGCCTCTGCCTTCTCTTTGGTTTGGACAATGCATTCCATGCTGGCAGTGGCTTGGTAAATACGACCTTAAAATGAGGAGGAAAGTCAAAAAGCAGCTGTTTTTAGTAGAGTTTTCTAGAATGTGTCTTTTTCAAAGCTACGGTAACATGATGGTATATCCTGAACATTCAGAAAGGGGATCTGGAACAAAATGTGGGGGACAACTCCGAGTCAGGTCAGCACGTCATCATGGCCGGTGAAGTATCAAAGAACTCCACTGAGTCAGGAGCCTGGATTTCTTCCATTTTGTCTTGGTAGCCAGCCAGAGATGGGTAAAGAAGATCCCTGGCCTCATCTGAACACACTGCCTCCAGGGAGCAGTTCAAAGGAGACCTCCAGCGAAACCTTAGATGGAGCTAGCCCAGCAAGCTGATAATGCACAAAGCAGATCCAAAGCCAGCTACCTGGTTTGAACAATTTTAGGTCATTCTCTGCTAGTGAGGTTTCTAACCTTCTCAAATGAAATCTGATTGGTGCGCATTGTGAAAACCGGTTTTTGTCTTGTTTTGTTTTTTGTTGTTGTTTTTGAAACAGAGTCTCTCTATGCAACCCTGGCTGTACTGGCGTAAAACTCACAGAGATCCATCTGCCTCTGCTGGGGTTCAAGGTGCACCACTAGGCCTGGCTGGAAACACACTGTTGAGATGAAACCAGGCCAGGAGGCCAGGTGGTACAGGCTTAGGGGCTCAGCTCCATGGTGGCCTGAGGCAGGAGGATTGCACATTCAAGGTCAGCCCGGGATAGAGGATGAATCCATCTGAGGCCAACCTACACAAATTAGTGAGACTGTGTTTCCAAATGAAGAAGGTGGGGTTGTAGCTCAGGTTGAACACTTACTACCCCAGCATCCTCCAGGCCCTTGGTTCAATCCCTGCCACTGTAGAAACAGAAACAAGAACAGGGACAGCAAGTGCCCTCCTGCTCACCTTTGCGTACTTTAAGCCTACACTGTGCCTTCTAAGTGTACGTACCAGTAAGGAGTCCCCACGAAGGAGTTGGCAGGAGAAGCCATGGAAGCAGATCCAAAGTCGGCCAGCTTTACCTGGCCTGGCTCTGTTAGGAGGATATTTCCTGCTTTAATGTCCCTATGGCAGAAAAAGAAGAGGATTTGAGAGTTAACTTCTTATTCCTACTATGCAAGAAGCCAGAACATGCAATTAGCAAGATAAAAAGTTTAGTAAACAAAACAAATACACAAGCATACTTTTCTCAGCGGTGACTGCATGTTGTAAGGGAGCCCGAATTCCTGGGTGGTCACTGGAAGGACTTCCAGGAGGAGCTGTCTTCAGAAGGAAGGGGTAGAACGAGGGAGGAAAAGAGGCAGCCATGCCAGTCAAGGAGCACAAGGAGACCGCAACCCTTACAAAGTGTGTTCTTCAATGCTTTCTCCAGATCTGCAGTCATTAGTAACTGCCTTTCCCTCCCCCCTCTTCCAAATCTAAGGCATGGGAGGGTACTGACTGGCACTGCCCCTGACCAGGGTCCCTCAGCCGGACACTCTAAGGCATGGGAGGGCACAGCCTGGCGCTGCCCCCTGACTAGGGTCCCTCAGCTAGACACTCTAAGGCATGGGAGGGTACTGCCTGGCACTGCCCCTGACCAGGGTCCCTCAGCCGGACACTCTAAGGCATGGGAGGGTACTGTCTGGCTCTGCCCCCTGACTAGGGTCCCTCAGCCAGACACTCTAAGGCATGGGAGGGTATTGCCTGGCTCTGCCCCCGACTAGGGTCCCTCAGCCAGACACTCTAAGGCATGGGAGGGTATTGCCTGGCTCTGCCCCCGACTAGGGTCCCTCAGCCAGATACTCTAAGGCATGGGAGGGTACTGCCTGGCTCTGCCCCCTGACTAGGGTCCCTCAGCCAGACACTCTAAGGCATGGGAGGGTACTGCCTGGTGCTGCCCCTAACCAGAGTCCCTCAGCCAGACACTCTAAGGCATGGGAGGGTACGGGTTATAGAAAAGGTGTTATTTAAGAAATAACACTGTACAGAGAAGAGAAGACCCTGAAAGATCAAAACAGACAAGGGTTACGGTTTAGGAATTTGCACTCAGCATTCCTAGGGCGGATGCAGCTGGTTTGCTACTAAAGATGCTTGATGCAGTGAGGTGTTAGGGGAAAGCCATTTGAAAACTCAGGAAGAAGGATGATGTGGATGACCCTCGTGTTTCTTAAGATGGGGATGAAGTATATTGAGGACTGGGAACCATGAGCTGCAAGCTGACGATGGGTTGACACACACAGCTGGGAAAATGGAGAGAAAGTGATGGGTTTAAGGGTTTCCAAAACTTCCCTTGGAATGACAGTTTCCGCCTTGAGATGACACTGGGCAATAGGACTGAAGACAAACGTACGGTTTATTCTCATAAAAGGAAGGGCTTGGAGATGAAACGTCCCACAAAGCAATAAGAAGATAAGGTGAATGGTATTCAGGTTTTGTTTGAAGATAGGTGCCATATGGTCCAGGCTGATCTTGAACGATTTGGATAGCACAGGTTGGCCTTGAATTTCTATTTCTCTGCCTCTACTTCCCAAGTGCTGAGATTACAATATATGCACATACCGCTGTGCCTGGCTATGATACTCTTTAGAAAACAAACAAACAAACAAACAAAAACCAACTTTTTTTTTTTTTGGGACAGATTCTCTCTATGTTATCCCAGCTGTCTTGGAAAGCATTCTGTGGACCCAGCTGGCCTTGAATTCACAGAGTTTGTCCTGCCTCTAAAGGTTTGTGCCACCATGCCTGGCTTTCATTTTTTAATTCAGTGAATGTTAAAAGAAAAACCTTTGAGTGTACTGTGGGCTTCGGAGACAACGCCACGCCGCGGCCCCCTGCCACCGCCCTCCACCACAACAGCAAGGAGAAAGGTGAGCATCTCTCGCACCTCCTCATTTGGCCAGGCCCCCCACGAAAGGCCTTCAAGGCTCCCCCAAAGCACAGTGCTTCCTGACCCCCAGATACTTGGGGAAACAGCACAGCCGCTCTCTCGAATTCAAGTCCATCAGGATCTGGGATGGGGCTGGATGTGTAGGTCGTGGTCCTGCATCGCAGGCAGACTGGGGATTCCAGAAGGGAGACCAGATGGATGGGAATGGGTAAAGTCACAGGGCCCTCGACACTAATAAAGAATGGACTTGTTTCAAAAAAAAAAAAAAAAGAAAGAAAAAGAAAAACCTTAAAAAACCCTTTTTGTCTTGTGCTGATTAAAGTAAGAAACGTAAACACAAAACTAAACTGTAGCTTTGGATGAAATTCAGCAGAGGTCCAAGCGAGTCAGAATCAGCAATGACTCCATGGTTCCAAGGAAACATACCTCAAAAATTTGCTAAGTTCAGTGATAACATGGTAAATGGGTTTAACCAGTATTTAACAGTTGTGACTGGTTCTTTGTCTATTTAACTTTTTTTATGGTGCCGGGCGGGGGTATATGGCAGCCTGTGTGTGCCATGCAAATTCTGCTACTGAGCTGCATACACTCCAGTCTAGCCTTTAAAAAACTTATTTGTCTATGAGCACGTACGTGTACCAAGTGCATAGACAGAGTCCTCATAGAAGTCAGAAGAGGTCAGCAGACCTCCTGGAACTGGAGTGACAGGCAGTTGTGAGCCACCATGTGGGTGCTGAGAGCCTTCCTAAGTGAGGACTGACACAGATCTCAGGGATGGAAGGCACCCGTTCCCTACGACAGAGAAGGGGTAGCTCAGCACGATGCTATTCTGTGCATGGAAGTCAACCGGCTACTGTTCTTTAGATCTCCTTGTGCTGTCGGGAGGCCAGCTACCTACACATGAAGCAAAGCGTGGTGGTACATGCCACAAATGCCAGCCCTTGGAGGCTGAGGCAGAACAAATGGAGTTCAAGATCCACCAGGGCTACATTATTATGAGTTCAGGGCTAGCCTGGGCTAAACTGTAAGATCCTGTCTCAAAAGAGAAAAAAAATCTAAAACTAAACATGGCCAGCAGCACCCACAGACAACAAATAAAGTCCCTAAAACATAACAGGGTGCACTCTTCAAGGGCTATGGGAGAGACCAGGAGGCATCCATTTGCCTCCTGTGATCCCTTAGCCCCACCCCCCAAAAACACTGGACCCCATGCTGACTCCAGTAGTCTGAGAGCCATGGAGCTGGGAAAGGGAGCTGGGGTTTGGACTTACCTGTGAATCAGGGAGTGAAAGTGGAGGTAGGCCAGCCCCTGCAAGGCACCATGGGTGATAGCAGCAATCTCCACTTCCTGAAGTGGCTTCTTATGAACTGAGGAAGAAGGAGAGAGGATCAGGATGGATGGCCAGCCTTCCACACCACACAGTTACGTACACTTTACCAAAGGACAAGTGGAGAGCTCATTCACCTAAGCGCATGGGAGCTGTACTGTGCACAGCGTTAGCAGTAGATGAGGAAACCAAGGGCACAACGATGAAGCCAACAAGATAAACCCCAGAGGCCTGCGGCATTCATTGACTGGTCAATGGCGAGTCAAAGCAATGTTGGTTCTGACCCAGCTGGCCCAGGTTTATCAGTCCCTCCTGACTGTGTCCTAGGCCACGTTTGCTTGCCTCTGCCACAAAGTCACCATAGTCACCCTTGACCTAAGAGGCTATGAGGCAATTTCTATTGAGAGGTCATGGGTGGTTTCAGACAGTTTTTAAATAGAATTTGTTTTTTTTTGTTGTTGTTGTTGTTTTTTTTTTTTCCAAGACAGTTTCTCTGTGTAGCCCTGGCTGTTCTGGAACTCACTCCGTAGACCAGGCTGGCCTCAAACTCAGAAATCCGCCTGCCTCTGCCTCCCAAGTGCTGGGATTAAAGGCATGCACCACCACCGCCCGGCTTTAAATAGAATTTTAAACACAGCTGCTGGTTACACACAGCAGCAGTGGTAGGGGAGTTTATTTCTGTCTTGACTCGGCACATGGGTAGATACTAACATGAGCTGACTGCACCTCCCCTCTCACATACATGTACACTGTGATACTGGAAAGGCACAGATAGCAACTGCACATAGCTTTGATAGCTTTTGGCTAGGGCTACCATACCATATTAAGCAACCATTTCAGCAATGCCTGCCCAGGGTGACCATGCACTCAACAATAGGAAACCGCTGAAATTACCCAGACACGTCAGCTATACTGCAGATTATGTCTATATAGTGACCCTTAAACTGCCTTTCAATCAGAGGCTTAAACTGCACTATGTCTATTTGTCTGGAAATAGATAACATTTTTTTTGTTATTTTAAGATTTTATTTTAGTGTCCGTGTCCGTGTCCATGTGTGTGTGTGTGTGTGTGTGTGTGTGTGTGTGTGTGTGTGTGTGCAGCCTGCATGTGCATGGGTATGTGTGTGCATACTGAGTGCAGGTGCCTGTGGAGGCCAGAAGCGGATGCCAGGTGTATCTGCCTGGGAGAAAAACTGGGTCCTTGAGAAAGCAGAGTGTTTTTGCTGCTGAGCTATCTCTCCAGCCCCATGGAGAACATGATGAAAGGAAAACAGAAGAAGCGGTGATGTCATGCTTACCTTCTAACAAGTCAGAGGCTGAACCTAAGCAGTACTCCATCACCAACTGGAACAGATCGAAAGATCAGGATAATAAAAGTTAATAAGAAGTTCCTCAGGTTAACCACACAACCAACCAACTAACCAACCAAGCAAATAGCTACAACACCAACCAAACAGCCAATCAATCAATCAATCAGCCAAGCAACCAAACACAAACCAACCAACCCCAACCAAGCAACCAAGCAACCAACCAACCATATGCCAACCCAAGTACCCAACTGACCAACTGACTAAGCAATCACCCAAGCAGCCACCCAACCAGCCGAGGCACTAAGAACACCAGGAGGGAAGACATCTGGCCTGCCCTAAACCTGCCTTGTCTGGCTGCCTGATAACAAACTGATTTTTCATAATCTTCCACATTTCAGTTCTTGTCACCTTCGCTTTGGGCTTGGCCTCAGCCCATGAGGGCTGATGTAGACATGGTCCCTGTAGATGTTCAAGCTGAGACTGCTGGATACGACCTGATACTTTCCTTCCCATATTGCCTTGTTTCATAATAGGTTTTAAGTGTATAGATTTGATTACTCATTTGTTTGTTACAAGATAAAATTTGTAACCTAGAAAACATGTCAAGGAATACACAAACCAGAAAGATCAGTGTTGAACACAAGATTTTTTTAAGACTTATTTACTTATTATATTTATATGAGTACACTGTAGCTGTCTTCAGACACACCAGAAGAGGGCATCAGATCCTATTCCAGATGTTTGTGAGTCACCATGTGGCTGCTGGGAATTTAACTCAGGACCTCTGGAAGAGCAGTGAGTACTCTTAACCACTGAGCCATTCCTCCAGCCAGAACTCAAGATTTTGCACCTGATTTATTTGGGTTTCAATCCTCAACACCAAATGTAAACAAAAACCTCCCAGTTGCCAGACTGTAGTAGCACATACCTTTAACCCTGGCACTTGGAGACAGAGACGGGGATATCTGTGAGTTCGAGGCCAGCCTGGTCTACAGAGTGAGTTCCAGGACAGCCAGGGCTACACAGAGAAACCCTGTCTCAAAAATACCAGGGCTGCTGGGGTTGCCCAGGTAAGGAGCTCCTTTGATTGACATCTGTTCAGGCAGGAAGCAGTGGCTCTAGGCAGCTGAAAAACTGCTTGGAGGCTGGACAGATGGCTCAGTGGGTAAAGCACTCGCCTTGCAAGCATGAGCATCAGAGCTCAGTCTCTAGGCAAAGGTGGGGGACACGGGCAGGCATGTGCAGGGGATAGACACATCACAGGGGGATTTCCTTGGGGCTCATTGGCCCATTTCCTGTCCAATCAAATTGACAAGTTCCAGGTTCAGTGAGAGACACTGTCTTAACACATCGACTGGGGAAGACACCTGACTTTCAACTTGTGGCATGCACACACACACACACACACACACACACACACATACACACACACACTGAAATGAACTGTTCGAGCAGAAGTGCTTACACATAATGTTTAGGAACAGAATGTCCATTTCCTGTTGGCAATAGGATCCCAAAAGGCCTTGGTGTCACAAGCAACCCATCATAGACAGGTATATGGGACTTTAGGCAAAAATGGCCAATGTGATCAACTACGAAGCTTAACACCTTTATATTCTAAATGGTATGTGACATGCTAGTGTCAAGCAGTGACAGTCACCTAAAAGAAAACCTAAAATGTGTGGAAGAGCTCCCCACTCCAGGTACACGGTGGTGGTATCATTTTGTAAAAATTGTATAGGGACAGTGTTGGGGAACATGCCAGAGTTTTAGTCAGATGGAATGGTGGGGGTGGAGGTAGGGGGAGGGTAGAAGCAGCAAAGATAAAAGTTCTAGAGTGAGGGCTGGAGAGACAGCTCAGCAGTTTAGGGCACTGTCTTCTCTTGCAGAGGACCCGGGTTCTACTCCCAGCACCACATGGCAGCTCACGACCACCTCTACCTTCAGTGCCAGGGGACCCGAAGGCCTCTTCTGACCTCTGTGGGCACTGTAAACACGTGTGGTACATATGCAAGCAAAACACTCATACGTACAAAATAAAAATAAGTAAGTCTTAAAAAAAAACATTGTGAGAGGAGAGCTGGCTCAGTGGCTAGGTGGTAAAGGCTGTTGGCGACTCGAATCCAACTCCTGGCCGACATTTTGTGGAAGGAAGGAGACAACTTCCACAAGTCCTCTGCCTTCCACATGTGTGCCGAGGCAAACATGCATGCACAAAATAAATAAGATAATCATTTTTAAAAATTCTAGGAGACTAAGGCTTTAATTTTTGGTTTTAAATGTCAACACTGACTCTGTATCATCTCTTTGCTCAATGTCCTCTTCCAACAGCTAGATTGGCACTAATCCTATGGAATCCATACCATATGACAAACTGGCAAGCAGAGACAACTGTTAAATATTCGATTACAAAGGTCAAATGGGACAGACAGGGGTCAAAGCTTTATGGTTCAAATAAGTAATTTTAAAAACTTACTAGAGAAGAGAGAATAAAGTCTGACTCACCCATGCAGTGTGCTCCTTTAAATAACAGCCTTTGTACTCGATGGTGTTAGGGTGCTTCAGTTGCTGTAGGAATTTAACTTCCTTAAGAATATCTTGCCATTTCTATGGAAACAAGAGAAACATGTTTAATTTTCAAACTGAAAACAGTATTTATCAAGTGTGTGCACATATGTACATAGATACATAGATTAGATAGATACATGCATACATACCTTTTTCTGTGTCGGATGGATATAAGGTAAATGTTTAATAAATGAACCAGTTGGTTACCCTGTGCTATACAGTTTCATCCAATTTCTAATCAAATGTATCAAACTATAAACCACTACTCATATCCATGGTCCACACTGCAAAGCTATTTGCTGAGATGCAGTATTAGAAGCTTTACTAGAGGTTCTCAAGTGCCAAAATGTGGCCAGTAGTTCTCTTTGCTCCAGCTATGCAGCTTCCCGACCTGGCCATTTTCACAGAGTAACTCTGAAAAGCATAATTTCTCTTTTCCTCTTCCTGTCCCCTAACCCCTCATTATTGTTGGTTTTGTTTGGGTTTTTTTGTTTTTTTGAGACAGGGTTTCTCTGTGTAGCCCTGGCTGTCCTGGAACTCACTCTGTAGACCAGGCTGGCTTTGAACTCAGAGATCTGCCTGTTTCTGCCTCCTAAGTGCAGGGATTAAAAGCATGCTCTGTCACCACTGCCACCCAGCCTGTTTCTTTTCTAAGTTTGCTCTCCTTGACACTTTGGGCCTCTTTACTTTTTCTCTTTGTTTGCCATGTGCCTGACCTCCACACTAGTTTAAGTGACATTTTTTTTCCTTCTCCTTTCTGTGATCCCCTCTTACCAGGCAGCCACTGAGGTTCACAGCTCCCCTCTCTTAGGATGGTTTTCTTTTAAACTCTTATAAAATTGTTCTTGAGTTTAAAAGAAAAGAATTGTGCTAAAGGCTTAGGTAACTGTTATGGATTGCATTTTCTTCATACCACAATTATCTAAGAAGGTATCTAGCAAATTCATCATCTTAGACATTGCTCATGTCATTGTGGTGAGAACAGTGGGCTCTTCTTTTCCAGTGACTTCAGAACACACATGGCAACTGTAGGAACTAGCCGCCTTCCTCTGCACAGGGCGCCAGAACCGTGGAGTTGACTGGCTAACCTCATCCTACCTTGACTGGCTAATCTCACCCTAATTTGACATTTCTGCTTAGGCCTGGTACTAACTCACCTCATGGGTCTGCTTCCCACTGTAGGACATTTTCTTAACAGCCACCACCTCGTTGGTGTGTGCATTTGTTGCCTGTGATGAAGAGAGGAGGAAGAAGTTATGATACCCAGTTCCCTTATGCTCTGAGCCTTGCGGTGTTTGAGCGGGCAGCTTGAAGTTTAAAGGCGCCCCCACTGGCAGGCTAGAAAACCACTCTACCCTGCCTTCATGGGAATGACTTTTCCGTATCCCTTGCTGTATCATGTGAGAGTTATGCTACAAAAAGGGGCTAGACTTCAAGAAAGCACACAGTTAAATGAAAGAAAAGCACACTTACTAAAGTTCAGTTAGTTATGCCTTGTTAGATGCCTAAGAGCAGAGAACTGGCTAAGCATATGAGATCAGCCATGACATTAAGCAACCTGACCCTGAGGTGAGAGAGGGCTCAGTGCTTAAGAAAGAGCTCTGGCTCTCTCACAGAGACCTGGGGCTGACTCCTAGCACCCACTTGGAGGTTCTTAAGCAGCCATAACTCCAGTTCCAGGAGATCTGGTGCCCTCTTTTGGCCTCTGTGGGCACTGCAAACACATGACACTATGCATGTGGACACTTACATAGACAACAACAACAACAATAACAACACCAAAACAATAAATCTTTAAAAAAAGAACCAGGCAATCCACAGATAAATGCACCCCTCATGTTTTTTCCTGTACACTATGTACAGGATCCAAGATATAGGCTCACCCCAGATTCCTGATGCTAAAATGCAGGGAAAATGGATGCACATTAAAATAATTTTATACTCACTAGGGTGACAGGATCTACTATAAAAAAAATATCTATTGGTTGACTGTTTTCAATTCTGGAGGCCTTCAGAAAGGCACATATACACAATAATTACTGGTTTAGAAGGTACAGAGAGACTTCCATTAAAAACAAAACTCCCGGGGCTGGAGAGATGGCTCAGTGGTTAAGAGCACTGACTGCTCTTCCAGAGGTCCTGAGTTCAATTCCCAGCAACCACATGGTGGCTCACAACCATCTGTAATGGGATCTGACGCCCTCTTCTGGTGTTCTGGTGTGTCTGTGTACCCACATACATAAAATAAATAAATAAATCTTGAAAAAAAAATACAAAACTCCCTTGGTCTGGAGTCAGCCACCGACAGAGTGTTTGCTTAACATGTGTGAGGCCCTGGGCTCCAGCCCAGAACCATAAACAAAAATACAACCATGTGCAGTGCATGCTCCGTCATGGAGCCACATTCTATCCTGAAACAACAACAACAACAAAGAAATCACAGTCTTCACAGAAGTCATTTTTTTTTTTTCTAGCAAGAAAGCTGGCTGGAGATACAGCTTGGTAGGAGAGCACTTGCCATGCCCTGTGTGTGTGAGGCCTGGGCTCCATTATCACAAGGTCAGGGAGCAGGAGAGAGGAGAGAGAGCCAAATGGAATTAGATAGTGCCATCATGTAATCTCGCATGAAGGACATTTCCAGTCGGGGCTGTTTGGCGCTGCTCCGTTGCGTCTACAGAGTCATCACTAGTTGAACCTCACTCTGTGCACTCACAACCTATCTGTGGGCTTCCGCGCTGATTTTCCTATAGGCCCGTGCAGGTGCTGTGTATGTGTAGGTATGTGCCTGTGCATGTGCTTGTGTGTGCAGAGGTGAAAGGAGGACACTGAGTCTCCTGCTCCATCTCTCTCTACCTTGTACACTTGAGACAGGGTCACTCACTGGACCTGGAGCTAGGCTGGTGGCCAATGAGCCCCCCACTCATCCTCCTGCCTCTGCACCTGACAGTGCTGAGGCCACAGGTGTGTGAGGTTTGTGTGGCCACATTGCACTTTAGTATAACAATAGTGGTAATGATAATGATAATGATAATAACAATAACAATAATAATAATACAAAATGATAAGCACTGTGAAACAGAAGACTCTGCACAATCTCGTCTTACAACGCCCCTATGCTGTATTCTGCATGATTATGGTTACCCTGGGAATTTTAAATTATGCTCTATATTTCCAATAGAATACATGGTCTTGGGAGCTCTGGACAGGATCACAGACAGCAGACAAACTTTCTGAGAATTTAATGTCTGTCCATTGCTGTATCTTAGCCATTTTTCAGATTTCTTCTCGCTTACAAAGATACTTTTATTTGCTTATTTTTTAATTTATCTTTAAGATTTTATTTTTATTTAAATTAAGTACATAAGTGTGTCTGGGTTTGATTTTGTACACATGAATGCAGTGCCTGTGGATGCCAGAAGAGGTCACTGGATACTTTGGAGCTGGAGTTACAGGTGGTTTTGAGCCGCCTAATATGGGCGCCGGCAAGTGAACCCAGGTCCTCTGCAAGAACAGCAAATGCTTTTAACCCCTGAGCCACTTCTCCAGCTCCCGAGAAAAGTATGAAACCAAAGACAAGTTTTTATTTTGTTGATGATTCTGCCAAGATGCTGAGCGAGGTGGCCTGTGCGGACAATGAGGGAGCATCAGAAAACTGCAGACTTCCCAGTGGCCCGAAACAAACCGCCTCCACCTGCTTCCCCTTTAACAAATAACTTCCCAGTATCCTGTTCACTGCTGCTGCCACCTGCCTGTGTGAAGGCAAACATGGAGGGGTGGTTCTGGCTAATACTTCTGAGGTTCTGAAGGAACACACACTCTCAGTGGATTTGTTCTACTGTGGCTTTGACAGCTTATGAGCCACATTCAACTCATTTCCTGGCATCTCTCCATGTAAAGCCACTGACCGCCGAGTCAACATGAGCTGCAACAGAGAACCCTTGGTTGCAGGACCATGGTCTTCCATCTAAGCACTACTCAGGCCTGACTCTGCTTAGCTTCTCAGATCAGAGCAGATGAGGCCTGCTCAGGGTGATGTGGCTGTACAATGAACTCTGGTCTCTAAGACTGCCTAGGTTTATAATTTGTGAGTAAATGACAAGTCATAAAACTCTGGTTTATGAAAAATACTAATCAGCCATGTTTCCATCATTCAGTCCTCTAACTAGCAAATACCTAATACTTTTTGTACTTATTTATTGGATTTGGTGTTGGTGGTGCCTTCGTGTGCGTGTGGCAGTCACAGGACAATATGCAGGACCTGGTTTGATCCTCCTACTGTGTAGGCCCTGGTAGTTTGAACTTAGGTTGTCAAGTTTGTGCACATGGAGTGCCTGGGAACTGAACTTAGGTTGTCAGGTTTGGTGGCAGTCACCTTTGTCCACTGGGCCATCTTACAAGGTCCAGGACAAAGGCTTCACACTTTGTTAGTTACTGTGCTAAATGGTAGGGATAGAATTTTGAGTAAGTATGTCCAGTACACATCTCTCCTCAAATAGGATAAAGGGTCAAAGCAGGGATGGGTGTGTAGCCAGCTACCTGCCTAGAGTGCACACGCCCTGTTCCACATTCGGCGCTGAAAAAAAAAAACCAAACAAACAAAAAACAAAAACAAAAAAACCAACCAACCAATGAACTGACCAACCAAAACACCCAAAGCCAGACAACCAGAGACACAGACAGGTGTGAAACTACAACTTAGCCACTCACCCATCCATCCGTCAGTGCATTTATCCACCCACCCATCTATCTGTCTATCCATCCATCCATCCATCCATCCACCCACACATCCAATCTTCTACATTTATTTCATTCCTACCATTGGCAGTCAGTGTATTAGTTCCTAGAAACACATGGATGAGATGGTCATACCCCTGCTTATCATGGTACAAATTATTTAGGGGAAGGGACATAGTAACCAGCCACTCTTACACATAACTGTGTTACTGCCACTGTGCTAGAATGCAACTACACATAAACACAGAGTGTTAAGAGGTAAAGAGATGAATGATAAATACTGTTTTATGAAAGTAACACGTGAGCTGAAACACACAGAACAAGCGCTACAAGAGTTTGGAAGCTTTGGGTTAGAGGAATAGAGCGCAGAAGCTGAAGGAGCTGATGTCTCCAGGAAACATACAGGACTCAAATATATCACTCTGCCTTACCACCCCAGGAATAGAGGCTAGCATTCTGGAACCAAGTTCCACAATGACCTCATCTCTATATGGAATATAAGCATGTTCTACAGCAGGCACCAGAACTCACCCTTACTGAACCTACTCTAGGTGGGTGACCACTTACAAAGTACACGGCTCCGAAGCTCCCATGTCCAATTTCATGCAAATCAATAAAGAGCTCTTCAGGGTCATCCTTGAAGAACAGATCGGCAATCTCTGGGTCCTTCAGTACCCCTTTACGCATGGTGGCCGGGTGGCAAGCACAATGCTTTTTGATGGCTCAGTCCTTTTGTCTCTCTCATTGACTACAACTTTTATTCTTATGAACCTTCAGTACCTGTAGAAAAATGAGATTTGCCATTCAGTTCTTTCTAACACTCTTTTGATGATGATACAAACGCAAACCAATATTTAAAAGTATTTAGGTCAACAAGATGGCTTGGCAGTTTGCTACCAAGGCTGATGACCTGAGTTTCTGTCAATAGAACCCACAAAGGCAGGAAATAACCACCCCCCCCCTGCAAGCCCTCTGACCCCCACATGTACACTGTGGCATGTATAAACCCACCTGCCCCAAACAGATGTAAAATGTAATAAAGAAAACCAGCCGGCGGTGGTGGCACACGCCTTTAATCCCAGCACTTGGGAGGCAGAGGCAGGTGGATTTCTGAGTTTGAGGCCAACCTGATCTACAGAGTGAGTTCCAGGACAGCCAGGGCTACACAGAGAAACCCTGTCTCGAAAAACCAAAAAGAAAACTATCTTACAACTCAACACAGTGAAAGGACAAGAAACCCAAATTTTAAAATTGGCACAGGAATTAAAGAAACCTTACTTTACAAAAATGAAGACTACACGTGACTATGAAAATATGTTTTGAAGCTTGACATCTTCATCAGAAACAAAAATCAAAATCCATAGCCAAACAATTTCATGTTCACTAGGACAGGTATGAAAACAGACAGGCACTGGGAGATGGGGAAAGGAGACTCTCTGAGCCTGCAGATAGGAATGCAGAGCAGTGCAGACAGCTTGGGAATGAGAGTTCAGTAACAGACAGACAGACAGACAAATAAGCCCATCATCATCAACAAAAAAACACCCACCAAACCCCAGAAGCTGAAGTTAGCATTGCCTCAGGAATTCACACCACGAGGCTAGAGGGATGGTTCAGTGGTTAAGAACACATGCTGCTCGCTCTTCCAGAGGACTGGAGTTCTCTTCCCAGCACCCTGTCACAGGGCTCACAACCACTCCAGCTCCAGGGAACCCTATTTTGCTTTTTCAAGCATACACACATGTGCATGCCCCCCACCTCCATACATACAAACTAAAAGAAAAAAAAAGACTAATACTGCCGGGTACATACTCAAGTGAAAGGAAAAGATGTTCACATCAAAAACTCACACAGGTCTCCAAGGGACATTATCCCTAATTGCCAGACAGCAGATATAACCCCACACTCAGCAACTGGTGAGTGAAGACAATGTGGTCTACCCACACAATGGAATACAACAGCCATTGAGGGGAATAAAGGGCCCATAGTCCCAGCACGTGCAGTGTGGAAGCTGGTGGACTGTGAGCTCAGTTACCCTTGGTTATACAGTGAGCTTAAGGGCAGTGTGGGCTTCATGAAACTGTCTCAAAAAGACAAAAATAAAAGGAAGAAAGTAATAGTCTATGCTGCAGTGTGAGTGGATCTTGTAACATTCTATGCTGCAGTGTGAGTGGATCTTGTAACATTCTATGCTGCAGTGTGAGTGGATCTTGCAAGCATTATGTTAAGTGAACAAAGCCAGCCTGAGAGATGATTTCATATATGGAGGATTCCCAGGAGGGTGTGGCCAGGGACAAGTCAAGGAGGCAGCTGCCCATGGGGATGCTAGAAACTCTAACACTGACTGAGGATATATATGCCTCTGTAAGTCCTGAAGGGCAGAGCTGGTGGTCCCTGAGATGGGACAGAGGATATGTATGCCTATGTAAGTCCTGAGGGGCAGAGCTGGTGGTCCCTGAGATGGGACAGAGGATATGTATGCCTCTGTAAGTCCTGAAGGGCAGAGCTGGTGGTCCCTGAGACAGGACAGAAGGATCTGTGCTATGGACTGGCTGCTGTGTGATGTTTGTTGTCTTGCAGCCAGAAGCTCACGTGACCAGGATGCCCTTTGACCTACCAGCTGGTACACAGATTCATTCTGTGTTGATTCTATTCTTTCCCTTAATTTTTGAAAAATATTGGGATGTTATTTTTTCTGTTTAAAATTTTTATTCTAAATAGCCTCTGCTGCACACACACAGCACTTATTTCTGTTTGAACTAATTATAGTATAGACTGTGTTTCTTCCTTGACCCCCTGACTAACCAGGTTACACATTTAGTAATTAGTCAATAAATCTGTTTTTCTTCAATATATGATATTCTAGAATGTTAACAGGTCACCAGCCGAGGAAGCAAAGGTGACAGTGCTGGTAGATGTATTTCCTCCTGTGATGTGACAGTGCTGGGTGTCACTGGGCATAGCTTCACAAATTCAGTTTCCTTGGGTCATTAGCATATGTAGGTGACCAACTGAGTTACCCAGCCACTGGCTACCTTCATTCCTTCATTTAGTAAGTGTGTACTGCATGCTTAGGATTGTCCCAGCATTGTGCTGGGCCTGGTGTTAGGGTCAGAAACTGTCCCTCTCTATCTTTATACAGGACTTTCGGTAAATGGAACAACAGACACCCGACTGTTGTTACAAATGGTAGGGAAATGTCTCTCAACATAAGCGTATAGAAGACTAGTCTGGCCTGGGTTTTTTTTGTTGTTGTTGTTGTTTTGTTTTGTTTTTTTAAACTTACAAGTCAAAAGCTATGCCTTCTTAGGGAAAATAAATGTAGTTCCTTTAATATGGATGTGTGGGAGAGTTGGGAGCAGAAATAATGAAGCACCTGTTGTCCTGAGCAACTGTCCTGCTGATCTTCAGATACTGACCATCAAGTACAAAGCTGCCAAGTCAATAATGTTGGGAAAGCATCTTAAATGGAGGCGCCTGTCAGTAAGGGAGCTGAGGGCACTGAGACCAGCAGAAAGTGGATCTCCTTCCTTGTTCTGAGAGCAGAAGGAATCCGGGAGCAAACCAGGGAGGCCTTTCTGGAGACCATGCACGACACAGTATAGGATAGGAGATTCCCTTTCAGAAAAATTCAGAAATTCAAGTGCTGAAGTGCATTTTGAATTTCTGAATACTTTGGCTTCAGTTAGGATTAAGCTAAGTTACTAACAATCATTTTTACAAGAAAACAGAGATTTTTCTGTCAAATTATAGACCAAAATGATTAAAGAAATAGATGTTTAAACGTTAAAAAATGAAATAGATGTATAAATGTTAAAAAAAAGAGAGAGAGATCCTAAAAAAAAAAGAAAAAAGAAAAAGAAAAAAA
>JADRCD010224866.1:0-36032 GCA_019843815.1 Montemys delectorum | reverse complement strand
AGTGTTATTGAAGAAACCAGAAAACAGAGAAGCTTTGGATTTTGACACCAATATCTTGCCTCTTGACATTCACTTAGAAAGATTTCCCTGTTTGCTGACAGAAGCTGTATGTTGAGCCGTAGTCCGTGGGTGAACATCTGTGGCTAACACTCCTGAGCTTTGTTGAGTTATTCTTGGACTAACCTGTTTTAGGACACTGCACTCAGGCTGTTTGGGATGACACTGATGGATAACCGAAACGATGGTAGAAACTTGATGACTATGAGTTATATGCCAGCCATATTTTCAGTTACTTAATAAGAATTAAAAATAAGAATGGTGATGAACGTCCAATTTTGGATCTGTAGCATGACTTGGAAGTCTTACTCAGTAATTAATTCATGACACAAGTTTCTAATTTTAATATAAGAATATCTTTTTTTTAATTACTGCTATGAAATATTGACTATTAAAAACTATAGGAAATATAATTACGTTCTAATATAAAATATATTATTGGTCACCTCTTTATTTTTAATGTTTTTTAAAATCTCCTCTCCTTTAAAAAACTTAAGAATTTGCCAATGAAAGATCAAAAACAATGTAATTCTACTAAGTAAAAATGTTTTTATGTTTTACTAGGTCTTCGAAAACATGATGTATGCTTCTTAATTACTGTGCGTCCCACAAAACCTTACGGCACTAAGTTTGACAGGAGGAGACCTTTTATTGAGCAAGTTGGTCTAGTGTACGTCAGAGGCTGTGAAATCCAGGGCATGCTGGATGACAAAGGGCGAGTCATTGAAGACGGTATGGTGATCTGTGTGGGAGAGAATGACACATTTCTGTGCTGGCTGACTTGGTAAAACTTTCAGTTGTTATATGCAGTAAACACAAAAGATTGTAAGGTATTTCCTTTACAACTGTAGAATAGCTAATATCTGTGGTGATGGGGCACTTGCCTAGCATGTGCTATGTAAAAAGGGAAACAAAAACCATTTAATGTATTGAATTTTCCAAGACAAGATTTTTAATATTTCTAAGCATGCCAGGCATGATAGCAAACACATGTATAATCCTTCTGGCCTCTATACACACACACACACACACATACACACACACACACACACACAAAATACACATACACACACAATACACACACACACATACACACACAAATACAACACACAAACAAATGAGTAGCTTTAAAAGCTGTTTCATGGGGTCAGTGTACTCTTGGTATTACTGGTGATATCTGAAATTGTTGATCTGTCTTGACTCCTTTACAGAGTTTACTTTACTCTTGATGGCTGATGCTTCTTTCACAGTGTGGTGGCTTAACTTTCATTAAAACTTGATCCACTTCACCTGTAATTTTGAGCTCAGGCTATTAGACTGCTGATGCTTAAGCTGTTCAATCGTAGAGTTTAAGGAAACAAAAGGGAATGAAGGATGGATAGGATAAACACTGTACCACAAAATGAGACCAAAGTTAGACCCCAGCAAAGGAAAGAAGGAAGGAAACTAGGCCACTGAGCTTCCAGTGTTCTTCTTTTCACATTTCTCTATATGTGAAATTCCTTTCCAACTGGTGATATTAGGTAGACTCTGGAAAGTTGAGAAAAGTAAAAAACCCACTGTCAAATTAAGAAATAGAAACTTTTTTTCTTAATTCCTAAAATAAGACACACATCTGCAGGCACGTAACTTCATGTGGACTTAGTTTAAAAAACACTTGATATGTGCCTACATGTGAGTCACTAATAGAGGCTGTGAGCAAAGGCCTTGGACCAGTAAGCACTCCTAGCTTAGTTAGGAGCATCTGCATATAGTGACAGTTTGTGGAATTTCATCAGCATAGGACAGAGTTGTAAGAAATGGTAAGAATTTAGGAAAGCAGGAATGTACTTTTAACTTTGAATCTGAAGTGTCTAAGTACAGGACAGTTCAGTCATGGAGTTTTGGAGGTGAGTTCAGTGGCTTACCATATCTATGAAAGAAAGACTTTTAACTTAACTTTCATAGTTAGTTAAAAAATACATACATATTTCGAGCGGGGCCGGAGCCAGCGGGGCCAGAACAAGCAGGGCTGACAGAGGTCCTGAGTTCAATTCCCAGCAAACACACATATGATGGCTCACGGCCATCTGTACAGCTACAGTGTACTCACTCATACACATAAAATAAATAAAATAAATCTTAAAAAAAATACATATTTCATTTAACAAATTCTTAAAAAATATCTAGGACCTGAACCCAGACCCAATCTTAGAGGAGAGTCAAGGACATTTCGTGTATTTTTGGATCCAAACCAGTATCAACAGGATATGACCAATACTATACAAAACGGAGCTGAAGATGTATATGACACTTTCAATGTCATAATGAGGAGGAAACCGAAGGAGAATAACTTCAAGGTAATGTTCAGTTTTATAGCTAAAACTCCTTATTCCCTAGAAACGAAATCCAAAAAGGGAACACATACATGCTAGGTACAAGGAGGGGGTTTAAGCGAATATTAACTTCAGTCTTAAATTCATAGCATACTGATTAAATATGACACTTAACGGAAGTCCATCTGCTAAATCTGTTCTGGCTTTTGAAGAAATTGGAAATTTGTAGATGAATTCAGGTTCTACTCTGAAGGTCAGCTTTGAACATGAGGTGTTGTTAAAGCCCAGTAGGAACGAGCTGAGGAAGAGTGCTGCTCATTCATTCATTTACCGGATCTTCTTTTGTAGGTCAACTGTAGGCGTACTCCAGATGTCTTTAGAAGACAGATGTGGGATATCATGCTGAATGATTCTCTGACACAGCATATTGACACACTTCTCTCAGGGCTTCTAGTGTTTGCTTTCATAGTTTAAAAGTATTTTAGTAAAGGAAAATCTGAATGCACCTGTCCTCTGAGCCTTGTAAGGACTAGGAGCAGCACTATTATTTGAAGTTGTCTTAACATTGGAAACACCTACTTTTTGTAGGATGCCTTTCTTTCTTCTTTGCTCCGTGCCTCATCACTTATACAATCCTATCACTCCCTTGTATTCCTATGCTATTGCTGTATATGAGAAAACAGAAGCTCTCAGATGCAGGAGTTTATTCTCCATCTCTTCTTTTATGGAAGACAAGTACAATGGAGGAGTCCATGACTTCTTTCTCCCCAACTCCATGAGCATCTGTCAGTACCAAGTGGCTCACCACCACTGCCCCTACCATATTGAGACACCCTCATTTCATGTCCCTGCTTCCTTTCCCCTTTGCTTTTCCTTTACATTTCTCTCTCTATAGCCTCTGTGCTGTTCTTTCAAAATGTCCGTCATCCTTCAGTATCCCTGTTCTACACTCTTTAATGGTTTCTCTTCACATCAAAGAGTGTTTAAGTGTCCAAGACACTGCTGTTATGCCATCATGTGCCAAGGCTTCCCTATCATGGCCTTCACTTTCTTCCTCACCTCACTGTAGCCACATTGATCACACATCCCATTCTATTTTTTTTCTTATTAATATAGTATTTATTTGTCTTCTCTCTGTCAAACTCTGAGCCAAGCACTTTTCCCTGACTTCTTGGGAAGGTACAGGAAAAGAAACATACAGTGCAGATGGGACAGGAAGGAACTGGTAAATAGAAGTGAAGACAGCTGCTTCACATGGCAAAGAGGATGAGAAAGGCCACCATTAGGCAAAAGAGCCCCATGGTCTCTGAGAGGGCCAAGCCTAGAGTCATGTAGAAGAGTTGTTGCTTCAGAGAAGGGTTCCTGGCATAGCCACTGATGAGACTGCAAAAAAAACAGTCCCAATCCCTGCCACAGAGCCAGCCACTCCAACTGTAGCATCCCCAGTTCCAATGAACTTGGCTGCTGTGTCAATGTCCCTTGAAATGGCGCTGATTTGGAAGCTGTGGCTAGGGATAAGTGAGGTGAGTGGCCACCAGACCGTCAAGCAGCTGAGGCTCTCCTCTGTTGGCATGTGTGGTCGCTTCAACTCTACTGCAGATGGCAGGAAGCAGGTAGAGACGAAGTTGGAGCAAGCATACATTTTCAAGGGTGAGGGTCAAAGCAGGAGAACTGCTCCCAGGGTAGAGAAGATAGAGGGGCCACCCAGTTCTTTAGATAAGACTTTACCCTGTGTCCTTCTAGATGATTTTCCTCCGGTATATTTACGGTTGTTCTTCTACTTGACACAAGCGACTCAGTTTAAGTGTCACTTAGGAGAGGCCTGTTTCCAGGTTGCTTAGGAGCTAGGCTAGTCTCACATTTACTTTTCAATAAAGAATCTCAGGCACGTAACTGAAGGCTACAGAATATTTCTTTATTTGCCATTCTGTTTACTGCCTCTATTGTGAATGATGCTGTGCTTAGTTATATGGGAGTTGTAGAGGTGAATAAGGCACAGTTTATACCTTAACTATTAATCAAGAAAAAAATACAAATAATTACCATCAAAGGTTAGCAGGTGCCAAACATGACTTTCTAAGGGAATTAAGGAGGCATTTAGGTCCTGATGCAGAGGGCAGTGAGCTGCCTGGGCTGTGCGCTTGCTGGTTCCTGTGCACTTTGGTAGATCCCTCATTTGTTTCACTGCTTCAGTTACATTCCTAGTTTGTTCAGAGGTTCTAATCTGGATCTTCCATTTCTTCCCTGGACCATTGGGATGACTGGCTACCTTTCCCTAGTCTCTTTATAGTCCTTGTTGATATATATCTTCTAATTCTCTTGAACATTCTGCTTTTATTTTGCTACTTCGAATATTTCTATAACTATCCACCAATGATTAAATAAATCAGAAATTTGTTGTATTAAAGTAAAATGCCACCTTCCTTCTTGAAGCTTTTTCTTAATGTCAAGTCCATCCCCCACCATTTCCCTCCCATCTCCTATAGTGGAGTCTGTTGAATTTTGTAATATTCTTTACTAATTGTCACATTTTGCTGCTGCTTGTCATGGTCTGTGCCTTCCTTCATCTCTAGCTTTAAGATTTCCTTAGATCCAGAGCTCTCCTCTTCCTTATGGGTGTTAGGTGAATGTGCTCATCGGTCTGTCCATCACTCACCTATCCCTTACTTAAACTGTGCTAGGATACTGAGTTTTAAAAAGTTGCCTTGGTTTCTGTGTTCTTTGAAATTAGGCCTTGCCTCCAAATTTATCTATTGGGATTTGTTACTTTATCAGAATGATTTTTGAATATTCTAAAAAATGTTCTCAGCTCTGTTAATTCCTTTTGACAGAAATGTCCTAACTATACTGTAGTATCCATCCTTTTATTGTAGTACCAGTTCTTACTTCTTCATGTTGTCTAACACTCTTATCCATGTGTCTGCTTTTCCTTTCTTCCTTCCCATGCTGACTTTAGCGTTTATAAAATGTCCTGCATTTCACTGAACAGCTATGCACTATGGAGAGGGAAAAGCTCGAGTTTATAAGGAAGCATTTGTTTTTCAGGTCCTGATTTATAATTTTCTTTATCTTTCTCTCTCTTTTTTAATTGAGTTGACATGAATTTTATTCTCATCCTGCTCAGTAGGAGTCAAGTGGCAAGCTTATTTTATGTCATTCTATCTAAACGAATTCTTAGTGGATAAACTGTTCTTACTAACTTAGTTCTTTTGTTTGACTCAGTATATGGTATCAACTGAAAATATAGCTGTTGATTCAGACTTGCCAAGCACCTGTCAGCAGAAAATAGCTTCTTGCCTTGAAACACATGGGCATTCCGGATCGATGCCGTCAGCTCTGCATTCCAGTGAAGTGCAAATGTTGGATATGTCTACTGACACAATGCTTTTCTGTCCCTTTACTGCCAGGCTGTGTTGGAGACTATTCGGAATCTGATGAATACCGACTGCGTGGTACCGGACTGGCTGCATGACATCATTTTAGGCTATGGGGACCCAAGTAGTGCCCATTATTCAAAAATGCCCAATCAGATTGCCACCCTGGATTTCAATGACACTTTTCTCTCCATTGAACATTTAAAGGCCAGCTTTCCTGGTCATAATGTCAAAGTGACTGTGAATGACCCAGCTCTCCAAATACCCCCTTTCAGGTAAACGTGGAATGGATCTGCTCTTGGCAGCCAATCTGTAGTCTGTCTGTACTAGCATCAGCACTAGTGACTAAGTGAGTTTGAAGCATTGTGTCTGGATTTCATTTTGGCAGTCCTTAGCTTTGCTCTAATAATCACTGGGATAAGACTATTATATTTGAATCTATTCCTGACTCTTAGTACAGAAGCTATTTTTAAGACTACATTAAAAGTAGCTTCATGTCTCAAAAGAGATCAGTAAGTGTCTATGATTTGGAAAGAACTATATAAATATAGTAGCTGACTAAGGAAATGTGCCTGTACATCTCACACGTAGTCTAGTGTGTTCCCTAACTACGACCATACAAGCATGTGAGGTTGAACTTCATTTTGATTTTAAGAAGCTAAAAGTTTTCTTTTAACTCTGCCTGCCTCATGCAGGTTTTAAGTACAGGTTGAATATCCTTTTTAAAAAAAAATGTTTGCTACTAGAGATATTTTTAAGTTTGGAGTTTTTTCAGATTTTGAAATATTTCCAAAGACATCACCAGTTGGATATTTCTAATCGGAAAGTCTGAAAGCCAAAATGTTCCAAAATTCAAAATGTTTTGAGACTTGTTTGAGTATCACAAATGTTTAGGATTCTGGAGCATTTTCAGTTTCTTGTTTCAAATTGTGGATATTCAGTATGTATTCAAAACAGTTATGTTAATGTCAAATGGCTGTACTATTCAGTAGGAGTAAAGTGAGGTGCACAGGGCCATCGGCCGCTTCTAGAGTTTGTTCACATGCATCAGAAGCTGTTCATGAGATGCCCCTTGGTAGATTTCAGACCCCAGAGCACACGCCTTCCACAAACCTATTAAGTACACGTATAGTAACTCAGCATGCTTCCAACGTATATCTTTCATAACGTCCACACCCAGTCTTTCTCCTTTCTTCTCTAAATTCTGTTTATTATAAAAGCATTCTTGTCTCCTGGGTTTATGTATCTGTTTATTCTCCTAACTCTTCTGTAGCCTAGACTCTGTTAAGAACAGTCTTTGTCCCTCCTGTAACTTCTGCTTCTCTAGGCCCTTAGAGTTCTTTTGTTTGTTTGTTTTTGCTACTTATTTATTTTATACTCCAGAATTTATTCTCCCCCACCTTCGTCCACCCTTCAACTGTTCTACGTCCCACACCTCCTCTGCATCCCCTGTCTCCATGAGGATGTCCCCACCTTCCAACCTCCACCCAACCAGACCTCTAAACTCCTTGGGGCCTCCAGTCTCTTGAGGGTTAGGTGCATCATCTCTGATTGAACACAGACCTGGCAGTCCTCTGCTTTATATGCATTGGGGGCCTCATATCAGCTGGTGTATGTGGCCTGGTTGGTAGCCCAGTGTTTGAGAGATCTCTGGAGTCCAGATTAATTGAGACTGTTGGTCCTCCTACAGGGTCCCCTTCCTCCTCAGCTTCTTCCAGCTTTTCCCTAATTCAACCACAGGGGTCAGCAGCTTCTGTCCATTGGTTGGGTGCAAATATCTGCATCTGACTCTTTCAGCTGCTTGTTGGGTCTTTCAGAGTGTGGTCATGCTAGGTCCCTTTTTGTGAATTTCTCCACAGCCTCAGTACTAGTGTCAGGCCTTGGGCCCTCCCCTTGAGCTGGATCCCACTTTGGGCCTGTCACTGGACCTTCTTAGGTGTCTCTGGTGGTATACTTCTTGAACTCTCAGATGCTTTTTGTAGATAGAGCCATTTACTCCCTAGCTTGAGAAGTGAGTGCTTCTGCCTACGAATAAGGTGACTTTCTTGCAACTTTAGTTCTAGGCAGCTTTTGGCTCTGTCTGTACTTTAAGAATGGGAAAGAAGATTGGGAAAGGTACACAGAGAGAGTTACCTTTTTTTGCTAAATTTTAGGAAATGCTTTGAAAATGTTAGCTTCTAACCCTAGACTAAGAACCTCTTGCCTGAATTGCCATATAAGACTTCAAAGTGTCTGTCCCTCCTTTCATCAGTTGTCCTCTGTGCTCAGGCGTGGTGTTTGTATGTGGCCTCTGCTGTTCCCTATTTCTTTGGAGGAAGGCTTTTCTTCCTGGCTGTGTCCTTTGAAACCAGTCTCTTTAAGTCTTCTTAATAAATGAGCGTGAATGAAGCACTTTACAATGCATATGACAGATACTTAATGTTTCTTTGATTTGTTCATTAGTTGGATGACTTTTTTCCCCAGATGGAAGACTTAACACTCATTTTAGTAATTGTAAATGTACTTTTATTTCAAAGTTTATATAGAGATAAATCACAAGTCTTTCTTATATATCTGTTCTCCACACAGTTTCATACACGAGATAGTAGTTCTTTCTTTTTGTATTGAAAGTTAAATTTCTTCTTGCGATTTATTCTGATCACGTTCTTCCTTCCCTCATCTCCTCCAAAACCACCCTACCCTTCCGACTCCATGCCTCCTCTCTTTTTCCCTCGCTGCCTTCCTCCCTTGAAAAAACAAATGAGAAAAAAAGGAAAAAGTATGAAATACACACACACACACACACACACACACACACACGTGCATGCATATCCCATAAAACACAAAATCAGAACCATGTAGAAAAGCAAAAGACCAATACTTTTTTTAAACAAGCCCAAATAAAGCATTATGAGAAAAGAAATCCCCAGAATTATCATTGAATTTGTTTTGTAGAAGCTATCCACTGCTAGACATGGGGCCTACCCTGGAGTCAGGTTTCTATCTATACTCAGTGGAACTCCATTGGCGAAACGTAATTTTTCCTTTTGAAGTAGTTGACAGTTGGAGATAGCTTATAGGTTAGGGATGGGGCCTCATGTCCACTCCCCTTCTTGGCTGGTCCATTTCTTATTTTAAAAATAAATGGGGTTTTGCTTTTGTAGAATAACTTTCCCAGTAAGAAGTGGAAAGGGGAAGAAAAGAAAAGATGCAGATGGGGAAGAAGAAGACACAGAAGAAGCAAAGACCTTAATCGTGGAACCTCATGTTATTCCTAATCGAGGGCCTTATCCCTACAACCAGCCCAAACGGTAACTTGACTGCCTGCCTTAGCTACAAATTTAGTTCTCTTAGTCTTTTAAAACCTTGGGAATAGCTAGGAAACTTTTAGATTACTCTATAGTTGCATTTCAAAAGGAAATGTTTCCTGGCACTGAAAAGTCAACATTACACAGCTACTGGCACATTGGCATGGAGCTCCTGGGTAACTGTGGCCTTTTTGAGTGTGTGCTGGGACTATTTGAACTTCTGCTGTCCGCATAGGCCTAAAATAGGCTAACTGTATTAGGAACACTGCTCTCTCCATAAGACTCATTCTATGTTTGAGGCATGGCTGGGAGCAGCAGGATTGACATAGAAGAAGGCCAGGGAATGAGTACACATGGATGTTTGAGCTGGTTATGGCTGTGTGAGTCTGCACTGGATGCCACTTTGCTGCATTTCTAACCCTCTTGTGTTTAACCATCTATTTGCAGTAATACAATCCAGTTCACTCATACACAGATAGAGGCCATCCGGGCCGGAATGCAGCCTGGACTCACGATGGTAAGCAAAACAACTGACTTTGAGGATGTTTAAGTGATTACAGCATAATGTGCATGAGGAGATGGTGCTGCTCATCTCAGTGTTCGGTAGACTATGGCCATTAGTTATGTCACCTGTCCCCCTTTTGCTGTAGCCACAGAAGTATTTGCCGCAGGCTTTTGGCCAGCAAATTCTATAATGTTTACTCACTGACCCTTTACAGGGAAAGTTCTGCCTTGAGTGTGTTTAATTTCCAAGTGTGTGGAAATGTTTCTTTTACTTTCAGTTGTTTTCTTGAGTCTAAATCTGCTAGAGTCCAAGAGTATGTATATACTAAAGAGTATATATATATGAAGATGCACACACTGGAGAGTACACATGTGAGTACACACACAGGAGAGTGTACATATGAGTACACACACTGGAGAGTACACATGTGAGTACACACACTGGAGAGTACACATATGAGTAGACACACTGGAGAGTACACACACTGGAGAGTATACATATGAGTACACACAGTGGAGAGTACACACACTGGAGAGCACACATATGAGCACACACACTGGAGAGTACACATGTGAGCACACACACTGGAGAGTACACATGTGAGCACACACACTGGAGAGTACACATGTGAGCACACACACTGTACACATATGAGCACACACACTGGAGAGTACACATGTGAGCACACATACTGGAGAGTACACATATGAGCACACACACTGGAGAGTATACATATGAGCACACACACTGGAGAGTACACATATGAGAATGCACACACTGAAGAGTATACATATGAGTACACACACACTGGAGAGTATACATATGAGTACACACACTGGAGAGTACACATATGAGTACACACACTGGAGAGTATACATATGAGTACACACACTGGAGAGTATACATATGAGTACACACACTGGAGAGTATACATATGAGTACACACACTGGAGAGTATACATATGAGTACATACACTGGAGAGTACACATATCAGTACACACACACTGGAGAGTACACATGTGAGTACACACACTGGAGAGTATACATATAAGTATCTACATGCTCAAGAGTATACATATGAGAATGCACGCATTGAAGAGTATGCATACAAGTATGCACACATGGAAGAGTATAAATGCGAGTACACACACACTGAGGAGTATACATATGGGTACACATACACAGAAGAGTACATATGAGTATGCATTTATGTGATCTTTCTTTTTCATCATTCAACTTTGCTTGTTTGGTTTTTTTTTTTTATGATTTTGTTTGTTTAAAGTGAGTTTTTTGTGAAGAGGATTTTTGAGACCAGTTTTAGCCATTAATCACTTTTTTCTATGCACGTTTTTTTTCTCCTAGGAGGTCAGTGACATGACTTTTTGGTGTTCTTCCATAGATTTCTGAGATTGGGCTCTCTGTCCTGTTTCTTATGTTACTGAGTTCACTTATTTTTTTCTAAGTTTTTTGTTTCTATTTTCTAATAACATCATAGCTTAGTGTTTGTTACGTGTCCTCCTTCGTGTAGGTTGTGGGCCCACCTGGTACAGGAAAAACTGATGTTGCAGTCCAGATCATATCCAACATTTACCACAATTTTCCAGAACAGAGGACTTTAATTGTTACTCATTCCAATCAGGTAATTCACTCTCTGTGTCTGTCTCTGTCTGTCTGTCTGTGTACATGCACATGCTCATACTCAGAACTTAGTATTCTGAGATTAAAAGCATTAACCTTTCTCAGTAATTTCCATATTTAGTAGATTGGTTATCCCTCAAACACAGAGATCTAGCGTGTTTCAGTGCCTGATTGAGTTTAAATACCTGTAAGGCTACATGTAAACCTATTACATAAAGGATCATTGTGTGCTATGTTAATCCTTCTGAGGGTGTCAGAAACAGTGAAGACTGAGTATGCTTTATTAGCTCTGGCATCAGATGTGACTAGCAGCTCTTAGAGCATCCCAACCCGTGGTAAAATTGCTTTCCTCTAAGACTGGAGAAACCTTCTCAGGATATACCAATGAAATCTTGGTTTACAGTGTACTACAGTTTTTATATTGTAAGTCATTCTATTATTTGCTTTCTTTAATTTGCAGTTTTATTTATTTTTAGTAATACTATGGTTTATTCATCTGGAATGCTTTAACAGTGGTTTTGGAATTTATAAATAGTGGTAGCTTGTACAATAAGCCAAATTTCTGTTGATTTGGGAAGAAAGTTAATTTGTTCTTCCCTTGAATAAATGCAAGAAAACAAAGTGCTAGGACTTTTTTTCTTCTTCCTATTTAATAAAGTTCATTATACAATCAAAACTATTAGCTAGCTTTTAAGATGCACAAACTGTAAGTCATGCATCATCTCACAGGGTCTGACTGAGTTTTGTCTCATGCCGTGATAGGACCTTTTACAGTGCATACTGCTTACGCTGGGATTGGGTAGTAGCCCTAGAGAAGCTCTGTTACAGAAATAGCCATAGAAGGCCTTGTTGCTGAAGCCCGTGTTGTCTTTGACATTCAGATGACCCTCAATGTCTGTCAGTGTGGTGACAGTGTGAAGTTGCAGTCACATAGCCCATTTTCATTTGACTTGTTAACTGCTTTCTTTCCCAGGTCATCACGTCCTGTCCAAGGACGCACTAGCAACTTTCCATCTCAAAAGAAAATCTTGGCTTTTTTTGATTTTACAATATATAAATTTTCTGTTTCAATTTTAGGTACAGATAATAAATAATACTATACATTCCAATTGATGGGTCCTGAGTATTGAATAATGTAAAAAGCTAAATAATGAGAAATGTAAATTAAAAAGAAAAAGTAATGCCTTCCATTTTTTAAATCTGCTAGAATGTTGGCAGCAAAGGATACATGGAATATTATAGAGTCTGAATGTATACATTAGCTTAGGGCAGGGTTAGACTGTGATCAGTAAGAAAAGATGCTGACCAGGGGGTGATATTGTAAATGATGCCTTTATTTAGTCTATCTTCCCAAGTTATGAGAACTTTTATCTTTTTTCAAAATGTTTGCCTTTCTACAAAATTTTCTCCTAACCACAGAGGTTAAAGAATAAATATTAGAATTTGAGAGAAACCTTAAAATGGACATTTTAGCAGTAGAGAGAAGTTGAGTTCCAAATGGTTTCTGTCAGAGCAGGCTGTGGCAGAAAGTGCTATCTGCTCACTGTATAGAGAGAACCAGGCTTTGGGCCTGAGAATTGAAGATGCTCTTTGTCTTTCTCTGACCCTCTCTGGGAATCTACGCTCACGTTCTGTGCTCTGCTGTCTCACTGCCACTTGCAGTTGCTGGATTATTTCTCCTTCTCTCCAGCCCTTGGAATACTGCTGGGTGAGGTGTAACTCAGCAGTTTATTATCTTAGGAGCCATCACCACTTGGAGAAACTTGCCCTGGAACCAATGTCTTGAGTCTGTAAGTTAGACATAGAGGTTAAGGTAGAAGTGGTTTTATGGTTTCCACTTAGTCTTGGGCAAGTATACATAATGAAAGTATAAGCACTCAACATTAAATATAATCTTGGTAAAGTTTCTAAATGGGCTAATCTTAAACCTGCTTTCTTCTGACTCTTATGTACCTGCACATTACTCTATCTGTCTAGGATAGTTCCTAGACAGGTAGAGTCTTTATTCTATTTCAATGAATTTAATAAGTCTTTTAAACTCACTGCCATGCGTTTGCCTTACTGACCAGGCTCTGAACCAGTTGTTTGAGAAAATCATGGCTTTAGACATTGATGAGCGCCATCTCCTGCGTCTAGGTCATGGAGAAGAAGAGCTAGAAACAGAAAAAGACTTTAGCAGGTAAGACAGCAGCAATGGATGATGACACATACACAAAGAATTTTTAACCTTTTACCCTTTTATTAAGAAAATACCAAGAGAAGAGGAGTGGACAATCAAATTTACTTCAGACAGTTCTAGTGTCACCTGCTTAGTCTGTTGAACTGAAAGTGCAGGCATGGTGCACTTCAGCCTCAGCTCTTGTGGTTACCCCTGTATTTATTATCATTTGTTGTAAGTGGAACAAAATTGTACAAATCTAAGTGTTCCTACCATTAATAGTTTGTTTCTTCAAAATTTTAATAACATTTACATAGCAATTCAGATAATAAGCACAATAATAGGTGGACATACTTAATATATCATTTGTTTCATAAATGTGACCTTTGACGTAATGTGAAAACAGACATCAGAAGGATGTTACAGTACTGTGCTTGGTCTAGTCAGAGTTCACCAAGTATATAAAAAACTAGCCTATTACACAGAGAGAACAGCACGGTGAGGCTCTAGCTTCTTGGGTTGGGTCACCTGGTGATAGTTGTGGACTCTTCCCACAGGGGTTTCCTCTGTTAAAGGCTGCTGGTGAGCATGGAGCAGGAGCAATGACGATGGGGCGCCAGTGACTCCACCCGCAGATGCAAACTTCTCTTCTCACTCACTCAGCAGGATTTGTGATCCTGCTATGTTTGAGTGCTAGACCACACACTAGAAACTGCAGATAACATAGAATGCATTTTCAAATTTTGAAACATGCTGCTTTTATGATAGTTTAAGCAGGACAAGGTTAAGGCTACAGAGTACTCAGCCTGTCCACTCTGTATTCCTAGACTATTGGCCTGCTCAGCATACACTGTAACATATGGGAAGTTTTATATGTACAGAAACCTGTCATCTTGCTTGATTGAATTTTCTCTCTACTCAGACTGTTAACATGTTTGCATATAAGCACTAGCCCTTCAATTATACTTTAAGTAACTTTTTGTGGTATGGCCCAAACTTATAATTTAATTTATCAATCACTCAAAATTAAATATAAATTAAATTGTGCTTCCTGCCTTTTTCTTTCTCTCTGATCATTTAGAGTTTCTATTATGCTCTCTTGAATTCTGTTGATAGATTTTTATCAAAGCTTTTCATTACAGATTTGCTTTCTTACCTGTCTGACAATTCTAGGTATGGAAGAGTAAATTATGTCCTGGCTCGACGAATAGAACTTTTAGAAGAAGTCAAACGATTACAAAAGAGTCTGGGGGTTCCTGGAGATGCTTCATATACCTGTGAAACTGCAGGCTATTTCTTCTTATATCAGGTATAACTGATATAAGTAAGGTATGACGGCTTTGAAGTGAGATTCATAGTACTTGTCTTAGATGGAGAGTAGTTCGCATTCTAGAGATCGTTCTTGAAAGGTTATTGCTGTTTTTGTACTTTAAAGTATGTGGCATTTCAAAAATATTATGAATACTCTTTGTTTTTATTATTACTTCAATGGCTTTAGCCTTTTCCTGTTTATTTTGTATATGCAGACAGCTTCGTGGAGTTGGTTCTCCCTTTGCACGTTGAACTCCAACGATTGGTGCCAAAGCACCTTTACCCTGAGCTGTTGCATCAGGCCCTGAGTTTTTGTTTTATGGTTCTGTTTTCTTGTAAACATCTCCAAGTTAAAGCTGATATTGCTGCCTTTGAAGTAATTTTCCTTCATTCTTGCTATTTTCATATTCTCTTTCTCTGTCTCTCTCTCTCTCTACCTCGTTATAGGAATGTAACTAAATATTCTACCTACTCAATCATAGCAAAGTACAAAGACAGAATTTTATTGTATCATTTATTAACTAACAAGGGAAAGCATATTGTTCTTTCTAATACTCAGAAATAAAGTATCTCTTAGAATTAATTGATTTCAATTTAAGGCTATGACTTTGTTAAGATTAATTTTTTAAGCATGAAAACTATTGAGAAACAGGAAATCACATAGATGAATAAATGGTAAGTCCTTTGCATTCCTAATAATTTCTAGTGAATTAAGACATAATCAGATAGTGCAGACTTCATGTAACTTGTTTTCGTTATAGTAATGCCATTTGTATATTTTAGAAATGATCTAAAATTGAAAATTTTAATGAATTTGAGAGAATGGGCTTAATCTCCTCAGTGGCTGCACAACCCCTTGAGTGCATTCCAAGTGCGGGTTTTCTGGGTTGTGAGGCCGACAGGACCTGCTGTCTTGCCGCGTAGTCTGCTTTAGACTCAGACCACTGTGGAGTTCACTTCCCTGGCTCCCCTCACTTTACTTAAGGCATAGTTTAGCCAGGAAGGTACAGCTTGGGTTTTTCCTTCAGGTAATGTCCCGTTGGGAAGAATACATGAGCAGAGTGAAGAACACAGGGAGCGCCTGCCCGGATGCTGCAGAGGTCGCCACATTCTTCCCTTTCCATGAATATTTTGCCAATGCTCCTCAACCCATCTTTAAAGGCAGATCTTATGAAGAAGACATGGAAATCGCGGAAGGGTGCTTCAGGCATATTAAGAAAATCTTCACTCAGCTTGAGGTAAAGTTTTTCAACTTGTTTTCATTCTTTTTTTCTTTTTTTTTTTGAGGGGGGGTGTGGTTCAAGACAGGGTTTGTCTGTATAGCACTGGCTGTCCTGGAACTCACTCTGTAGACCAGGCTGGCCTTGAACTCAGAAATCCGCCTGCCTCTGCCTCCCAAGTGCTGGGATTAAAGTCATGCTCCACCACTGCCCGACTGGCTTATCTTTTTAATGAGGTACATTAACCAGTAAGACATTGCAAATCAAATTGTTAATTTAAGAAAAAGTTTTGAAAATATTTATTGTATGTGTGTGTGAGAATGAGAGAGAGACAGGTAGATAAATAGACAGACAGACTGACTGCACAGTCTTACTGTGTCAGACCTAGCTAGTATAGAACTTTCTACATAACCCAGGTTAGCTTAAACTCACAGAAATCTTCCCACTTCTGCCTTCTAAGTACTGGCATATACTATCACACATAGCCAGATACAGTTTTTAGTTAAGAAAAAAACAAGAATTAAAATGAGTTATATCTGATACTACTATTTAAGAACATGACCTTAAGCTTCTTGAGTAATGGAAAGGTAGGTGTATGCAGGTGTACACCAGCACACCTAGCTCATACAGCAGTAAGGCTAAAACCCCAGGCTTTGTGCACAGTCAGCAAGGACTCTGCCAACAGAGGTATACCACCAGTCAGTCCTCTCAGGAAATTCAGCAATAGTTCTTTGAGTGGGAATTTGAGATAAGCTGTGTCTTAGTTATCAGTGGACACAAAGTAAGGCCCCTGTATTAACCAGGATGCTTGATCCTGGTATGAAAGTGAAGGAAGGATCATCACTAAACAGAGAGAGAAGGCTCTGCTGCGGACGCAGGACGGAGCCCCAGAACAAACATTCCTTGCAGAAGGCTTATAAGCTGCCATCTTCAGACTTGCTTCCTTAGTAAGAGTATATAGAAGGTGTCACTCTAGGTACAGAGAAAAGGGACTTTGTATCTTTTCTATCTCCTACATATGCTTCCAGCCCATTCCCTAGTATCTGGCACATAGTTGGTAAGTGCTAATAACTTATGGATAGGTAGATGACTATATAGGATAGTGATGATTTTATACCTGAAGATTATAGTGTCAAAATTATACTACTCAATGTGTAGTAGCAGTTGTCTTCTTGGGGCGTACAGAACAGGAGGTGACTAACTTGAGTTAGTAATGCTTAAATTATTTGAGAAACACAACAAAATGTTAAAAAAAAAAAATTGAAGGAGGTGTGTGTAATTTTCTTTTTTTTTTAAGATTTAATTTATTATATTTATATGAGTACACTGTAGCTGTCTTCAGACAGTCCAGAAGAGGGCATCGGACCCCATTACAGATGATTGTGAGCCACCATGTGGTTGCTGGGAATTGAACTCAGGACTTTTGGAAAAGCAGTCAGTGCTCTTAACCACTGAGCCATCCCTCCAGCCTGTGTGTAATTTTCAAGTCTGGGGAAACCTGATATTGTTGTACCTGTCCACGCTCCGCCACAGCTGACCTTCAGACTGGTCTGTGCAGATTCAAGGTCCCTCCCTATATGTCAGCTGACCTCTAGCTGAATTAAGCAGATCCTGAGAGATGTGGTAAGAGTTGAGAGGAGACAAACCAGAGTTTGGCAAAGCAGAGTTCACTCTCCTTTGGTTTTATCTCCTCTGTTCCTCCAGCTTCTGTAAGACTGTCTCACTACAGTTCCAGCGTGCAGTAACCCAAGTTCCTGGGCTCTGCCAATACCGTGTCTCCTCATCCTTCCTAGGAGGAGTGACAGTGACTTTCTTGCTGTTGCCAGTGTCTACATTGGCTCATCCCCTGGATGGCTTTTTAGTCCTTTGTCATTTGTACAACCAGTTCTTTACTATTTGATAGGAATATATGAGGAGTTTTTCTTTTCTTAAAGAGACTTTGAATAATGCAGCTATATTGCTGGTTGGTATTTTATTCAGTGCTCTTTTTTAATAGTGAAAATAGTTTATATACAAAAGAGTCCAGATTATAGCTTGAATATCACCTCTTGTCTGAACTCAGACAGCTCCAATTACAAAAAGAATTGTAAATCATTAGCCTTAGATTAGTATTTTCTTATCGCTCATTGGGCTTGGCTTATGTTTATATATTATATTAATAATGCATAATTACATAATAAATAATTATGTAATATACTGTGTATATATATTCTCAAGAATTGTCTGATTGGGTGGATTGTACTTGTATACACATGAATTATTACTATACTAAAGTTGTCTCTCTGGGGTTCACTCCATAGGAATTCAGAGCCTCAGAACTGCTTCGCAGTGGACTGGACAGATCTAAATACCTCTTGGTGAAAGAAGCCAAAATCATTGCTATGACATGTACTCATGCTGCCTTGAAACGACATGACTTGGTCAAGCTGGGTTTCAAGGTAAAGATGTAAATCCTTAGTTCATCTCCTCATTGGGCTTCTGTTTCTTTACTTTTTCCTTCTTGTCATGATCTAGATTGGTTCACTTCTTATGAAAGGTCTCATGTATAATTAATTGCTTTAATGGTCTCTTTTAAAAGTAGATGGTAATGTAACATTTATATGATTAATGAAGTTAAATCTAATTTATTTTTTGAGTAATATGTCTATCAGTTAACATCAATCACCTGGTTGTCTTACTAGACCGTCATCGTTAAGGTTTCGTCTTTACTGAGTGTCACTTGTTTAAACATATGTAAAAGCTGTGAAAGTAGTATTTCACAATCCTTTTCACCCGAGACATTCATCTATTCATTATTCACAAAGTAAACATGCATCCAATTCCCACTGTCTGTTGTAGCTTGATTTCATTTATGCTATCAAGTGAGATATTAAAATAACTTAATGTCTGATAATTATGAGCAGGATTGATGTTTAATGACTCTGTTCAAGTTGAACCTTACAATTGAGAAATAAGCTTGAATTTTCAGTCTTTGTCATTATTAGCCAGTTAACTAACCAGAACTCTCACCTGAGTCCAGATCTGTAAACCTATACATGGTTCGTATGTTGTTTGAGAAGGAGTCATGTACAGGTTTGAACTCAATGGCAGCAGTTCATTTGTTGAGGAAAGTAGCTAACAATTTTAAGATAAATAAATTCACTGAAAGATAGTACCAAATAAATGCAATGTGATAGAATTCTTGTTATCTGAGAGGGAAGATTCCTCAGTTGCAGGGCAGATATAATACCTGAGTAATACATAGTGTGAACTTAACCAAGTGTGACCTTGTCGTTTTATAAAATACTTGTGAATATTTTGTTCTTGGGACTAATATGTATCTGTGGGTGTATAAAATTTGATATTAAATTATATGAATTTAGTAACAAAGGATATTAGTATAATCAATACTAGAATTGTGTATAGCTTTGTATGAGGTCTAAAAATATTGCTTATCAAAATTTTGCTGCTCTTTTTCAATACTTAAAGTAATAAACTCTAAAGTTATTCCATGCAGGTAGGTTTTTTTAAAAAATATTCTTAATTTTGATGTTTTACCTTTTCGATGTTTGTTTGTTTGTTGAGACAAGTTCTTGCTATATAGCCTTAACTGGCCTGGAGCTTGCAGTGTACATACCAAGCTAATCTCAAAGCCATAGAGATCTACCTGTCTCTCTCCAGAATACTGGAATTAAAGGTGTATGCTGTAATGCCTAGCCAAACTTAAAATTTTAAAGTTATAAATAAATGTACTTTAGACAGACCACAACTTCTTTGAGTAGGTCATGTCTAAGGATTTATTTTTCCATAAAAGAATTTGAAGAGTTGAAGCAACATGATACTCCTTTGACTGTCAGTGGCTTAAAGCAGGAAGGGAATGGAGGAGATTCCCAAACCATTAGTAATGGCGGTTCTAGAGAGTGGACCCTAGAGAATAAACTCAGAGCCAGCTGGAAGGTAATATGATAGACTTTGGTGGTGTCTGAGATCCAGGTTTGGGGTGGATAAGACTCCTGAGGATAACAGCGCTAACAAAAATGACCACACATGCAGTCAATTTGACTAACCTGTAGAATGAGGAGAACTAAACCGGAAAGAACCAATGTGAAATTGCAGTGATGTTGGGACGCCTGAGGTTAAGGACATCGACTGGAAATCAATCAGGCTGCCAAGTTATTTGCATATTTTATATACTGCTGTCTTAATACGAAATTACTAAGCTTTTTGAGCAGTGTTTTGCTTATGTTGTTAATTGCTTGGCTTTTCAGCTACTCTTTGACAAGATTTTTCTTTTTCAGTATGACAACATTTTAATGGAAGAGGCTGCTCAGATTCTGGAGATAGAAACCTTTATCCCTCTACTTCTGCAGGTAAGAAATAAAGGTCAGAGAAATAATTAAGAATCCATGGGCAGCCTAGCTGCACTTAGGGTACTGATTGTCCTGATTCCATGCTCTCTTGATTTCACTGTTTGCTGTTCTGTTTGCAGCCTGTAAACTCCTCCTCTGATCTATCCATGGCTTTGTATTCCCTTTCGGTGCACTATTTAAAAATTCACGGTTTAAGCCAGGCATAGTGGCTTTAACTGTAAAGCTCAGGAGCCAAAAGTAGGTGGAACTCTGTGAGTTCAAAACCAGCCTGGTCTACAAAGCGAGTTCAAGGACAGTCAGGGCTACATAGTGAGATCCTGTCTCAAAAAAAAAAAAAAAAAGACAAAAAAAACCCCCAAAAGTAAAAATAAAAAAATGTTCATGGTTTATATCTACAACACAATTTTTAAAAGATGACTTTTAAACAGGAAAATTATATTATTAGGTAATTTGGAGAGAAGATGAGTTCTTTTGTCTTTTCTTTTTTTAGAGTTGTTTCTACAGATGTTTCTGGTATTCCTTGGATACATTGCTTTTTGTAATTGTGTGACTAAATTTTAAAATTAATTGGTCTTATTTTAAGAATGCTTTTTACTGTACAATATTCTTTACTATTGAAGCATTACAAACAAAATATGGAATTACCAGTATAAGACTAGAGACCACTTAATGTACAGATAAATTTAGTTATCAAAATTGTTTTTATAAGCTATCATATAAAAGTTAATGTTTATTATATCCAATGTAAGATATATTTCCTGGACAAGGGGCCATGTAGAGTAAGGCACTGAAGCTAGTAGTATATGAAGCTCTTAATGGTTTTTACTCTCGAGCTCCTCCTCAGAACTTCTTGGCATACTTATAATACCAGTGTTCACTTTGGCGTCTTTCCACTTCTGTCCCTGAGCTTGCTTCTTCCTACTTACATTTTGCTTAGTGCTGACCGTAACCTTCAAGATGTCTTCTGATTGTCCTGTTAAAAGCCTTCGCCCAGTCCTGCTTATAACTCTGTAAGGAGCTCTGGCACTGCTTTGGTGCTAGCCCATTGTGCAAATTTACTAGATTTCTTTATTGAGCTGCCGAAGGTTGAGAATCTGCAAGTTAGTGATGTCGTCTACTGCATAGGTCTCGTGTGTGGTGATTAGAAACCATCTGGAATGTAGTAATTGAACTTTGGAGCGTCCTCACTTTTCATTTCTAGAATCCTCAAGACGGATTCAGCCGTTTGAAACGATGGATTATGATTGGTGATCATCACCAATTGCCTCCAGTCATTAAGAACATGGCCTTTCAGAAGTATTCCAATATGGAGCAGTCTCTTTTTACTCGCTTTGTCCGGGTTGGAGTTCCTACTGTGGACCTTGATGCTCAAGGGAGAGCCAGGGCAAGGTGAGGATTCACTCCAAGTTAAGAATATAGGTTCCCTGAAAGATTTGGTTTTAGCCTCCTCTAAAAATCTAGGACCTGTCCTCTACAAAATCTGTATATTGACCAAATGAATTGTTTTCTTCATTAAATTGATATTAAGTGACTGAAAAGGATTCACTTTATCCTCTCTCCAAGACACAACTTAATGTAATGATAAAAACTAAAGCAAAAGTGATCAAGGGGAGAACACTGGTTCTTAACTTCATAAGGAAAGCCAGCCACTTCACAGGTCCTCCTAGTGTCCCTGCTTACAGGCTCTGAAGTTTTTGACATAGCAGTAGTTTACACAGGAGCACAGGAGAGCTGTCAACTTTGGAACATCTTCACTCCCCCGTCTTTTCATAACTTGGAGCAAGGAGCTTAAAGTTTCCAAAGTATTGCCACTAACAACATGACTAAGTTTGGCCACTAAAACTAAAAGAGTGTGGTTCCTTAGAATGTGCTTGTATATACTGAAGGGTCCCACCTTGTTAATCTTTGTGTTTGGGGGCTTTGTCTTGGGACAGCTTGTGTAACCTCTACAACTGGCGTTACAAAAACCTAGGGAACTTGCCCCACGTGCAGCTTCTGCCGGAGTTCAGCACAGCCAATGCAGGCCTGCTGTATGACTTCCAGCTCATCAATGTGGAAGACTTTCAGGGCGTGGGAGAGTCGGAGCCTAACCCTTACTTCTACCAGGTAAGACAGAGTGTGGGGCTTTGGTGTTTATCTTGTATATGCCTGGCTGAAGTACTATGGAATTTAGCAGTGCCAAGCCATGTGACCAGCTACCAAGAAAAAGAGAGATCTCAGCCTTTCCTTACGACTCAAAAGCCATCATTTTGCCAGGCAGTGGTGGCGCATGCCTTTAATCCCAGCACCTGGGAGGCAGAGGCAGGTGGATTTCTGAATTAGAGACCAGCCTGGTCTACAAAATGAGTTCCCAGACAGCCAGGGCTATACAGAGAAACCCTGTCTAGAAACAAAAAACAAAAACAAAAACAAAAAAACCCCAAACAGACAAACAAAAAGGCCATCATTTTCAGGTGGATCAAAGAGACACAGAGAATAACTAAGCTCAGTAGAAAGTAGAAAAAAGCCAACATTGTCAAGTTTGTAATAATGTAAGGAAGGGCTTCCTTGTTGAATCAGAAATAATAAAAAAATCTTTGAGATTTGAGAAAAGATATGTAAATAAAAACAATATATTGAAAATTCTTACTAAAATCTATAATAGAGAACTCAGTTGCTTTTAAAAAACACTTGCTGATCTTGCAGAGGATCAGGGCACCCCCAAGGCAGCTAAACAGTGGAGCATAATGCTAATTCCGGAGGGTTTGGTGCCTTCCAGGCTCTACGAGGAAATGTAAACTATTAACCCAGCTAGAGAAAAGTGAGCAAATTCCTAGCAGTAGTAAATGACCAAGTCAGACAGTACTTGATGGTGGAACAGACATGGGGAGCATAGATTCCTGTACTCCTGTAATTCTAGTAGGAAAATAATTTCCTACATGAATTGTCATATGTACCCAAAACACTGATCTCACTCCTAGTATCAAACAAGGTGTTGGATGAGTTTATAAAGACAGTATATTGAAATATTTTCACTACATATTATTTTGGAGATAAAAAAATTGAAATAGCTATCAGATTAAATTTTTCCTGTTTTATTTGAAATATTTAAGTTCCTTTCTCATATACTTGCAGCCTAGGAACAAATATGACCTTTAAATGGTAAGTCATTTAGAGTTTTATTCAAAGTAGACGCTCATTTCCTGATATCTGCCTTTGAGGGTGGTTTAGAGTTGGTTATTGTCTCCTGATGGCTTCATTACATAGTGTTTCGGTGTCCTTGCTTGATCCACATGATGGTTTTGACCTGAAACATTATCCAAGTTACTCATCTCTTTCCTTATTTGTTAATTCTGTCTGTGGGTGAGGTTTCAGTATATCAAGAAATAAGGACATTCTCAAATGATGATTGTTGTTGTGAAATACATTTCTGAAGTATTAAAAACTTTATCTGCCCAAATATGATCACTATACATTTAAGTAATACATGTTTAAAAATTAGTGTCTGAGAAGAGAATAGATGGAAAGTTAATGAAAATCCCTAAGTTGAAGCAACCATAACTGACGTTGCCCAGCTTCTAAAGTGTTTATCAAAATACACTTTTTCCTGTTAAACTTCACATCTGACTCAGGCAGAGCACCGAATTAAGCAGTCTTCATTGCTCACATAAGTAAAAAACTGGTTTCTATTTGCTGAGAACTCAGTACATTAATCTTGCCCAAAATACCTGAATCCTCAAAAATGGATTTTATTCAGCCTTAGCATTTATTATATAAGGTCATTTTCATGGTCCCTGGTTTGTTCTTTTATCTATATTAGAGCTGATCCTTGGATAAATGTGTTTTGCTACCAATATAGAAAATGGAGATTTACACAGTCATGTGGCTTCTTTTGTCTCCTGTCTTCCAAAGAACTAGAGAATTTAAATGAAAGAGATAATTGAGACTGTCTGTCACCAGGAACCTGGATATAAATGGTGTCTCTGAAGTTCATCCAGTAATTTTCCTCTTGCCTTTGCCTGGAATCTAGCTTCTTATCTTTGTATTTTGCTTTCCATCATGTGCTATGTTCTTGCTTTACTTTCCCATCTGATGCCTGAACTCAGTCTCTACTGAACTGGATTAAATAGCTCGGGATCAGATTTCTTACTTTGAAGTTCAGCAAAGCCCTTGCTTTTAAGCTTTATGTCACCCATCTTTACCCAGAATCTCTCATTTAGCAGTAAGCCAGATTACCAGTTTGAGAGTACATCTTCTCACCTAGGTGAGTCCAGTTCAGGTGGCAACAGGAAGACACCAGAGACAAAGTCACAGAAACATAAGGAAGCATGAGAGAGGCTACAAAAACACTGTGCACAGTGCAGTCATCTGCAACACTGCTAGATCTCCATCTAGTTAAACTGGATAGTGTGCAGACTCCTTGGATAGTTTAGCCTGTGATGTTATGTATTTGTTGAACAGCTACAGTTATAGTACATTGTACAGACTATATATCATGGTTATTGTGGGCCCAGGAATATTAAACTCTTAGTTGATAACTATATCAAGGTTATATCAGTATTAACCTAGAACAAGACTATATCCTTCAACTTATCAAAAATATCCACCTATTAGCTTTTCACTTAAGGTATACTCAGATAAGTATTTGATGGATAGGTGAGCCACTTTGTGAACTAGAACCAAAGGGAAGTTAATGTATTCGGTGGCTGTGCTTGCATTACAGAACCTTGGAGAGGCAGAGTATGTCGTGGCACTCTTCATGTACATGTGCTTGCTTGGTTACCCTGCAGACAAGATCAGTATTCTAACAACCTACAATGGACAGAAGCACTTGATTCGGGACATCATCAATAGGCGCTGTGGGAATAATCCACTGATTGGAAGGCCAAACAAGGTAGTTTTATGAATGTATATGTTTTCTTATTCATCTTTTTGTCAAGGAAAAGTTTGCATTTACCGTACGTTATTTATATTGCTCCACTTTGTCTCACAGACAAACTTGCTAGAAGGTCAGGAGGGCAGTAGAATTTTCATGTATACTGTTTACACATGAGAACCAAAGACTTATCTCAGAATGTCAGTTTTTATAATTGTAGAAAACCATGTTAAGTAAGACAGACTAATATAAAATGGGCAAGTGAATTGGACATCTTTCATACAAGACTTATAAGTAGTTAATAAAGTATCCCTCTCCTGTAATTTTGTCTTTCCCATCATTAGCTATCAGGAAGCTATAAATGGAAACAGAGTAAGGTAGGGGGGTGCAGTTCAGTCTAGAGTGCTTGCTTAGTATTCCTAAAGCCCTGGGTGCTGTCCTCAGCACCACTTACACTCAGCGCTGTGCTACATGCCTGTCATCCCAGCTCTGGTAAGGTGGGGGCAAGACCATCAGATGTTGAAGGCAATCCTCAATTATATATCAAATTTGATGCAGCTTGGGCTACAAGAGATCCTGAGTAAAATAAAATAATTTTTTTTAAATGCAATATGATAGTTCTACACATCAAGAAAATGGGTAAAATTGTAAAAGTGTCAGGCAGTGGAGCAGCTGGAATTGGGGACTGTGATATCACTGGTAAGTGTATAAATTGATTCAGAAACTTTGGAAAGTAGTTTAACAGTTCATGAAGTCATGCTCTGCTTTCTGCACTGAAAACATGTCCACAAAATAAAGCTGCAGTATTCAATGCAGCCTTATTTTAAATACCCCTAGAGTAAATGGACATCTAGTATCCATTAACAGGCACAGTCATTAATGGGAACCTGGCTGCACAGCAGCAGGACACAGTGAGCATCTCTGCACAACATGGAAAAGCAACAGAAGGTCCTCCTCTTGACAGAAACCGTGTTTAAGACTTTATGGTTCTCCTATGTGCGTGTGCAGAGCCTGCAGGAAATAAGGAAAGTAGATGAGGCACTCACTGCCTGAAGCTGGAGGGTGCCTGCTTGCCTACAACAGGCATGAGATGTTGGGCACTGTGGAGGCAGTGGCAGTGTGGGCGTGTGTGGGAGAATGTGTTGTCCAAACTCATTGTCTATGAGTTATACCTCTGTGACATCCACTTCCAAAGAAGTGTTTTCTAGACTTCCTTAAGTCATAAACGGTGACATATAACGGAAGCAGTAAGCTTTGTTGAATTCATAGAGCAGAGATGAAGGCCTAAGAGTTAAAATTAGTGGCTAGAATCTTTTTTCTTTTAACTTTTATTGCATTTTGATGAGAAAAGTTACATGATTTCAATTTATCTAAATTTGTTAACATTTAAAAACATATTTTAAGTAAATAGAATTAAATCACATTCTTGTTTCCCTTTTGTACCCCAACTCCTCCCAGAGACCCCCCTTTCAATACCTACAATATCTTTTTTGTCATATTCCTTAAAATTTATAAAATATTGTAATAAAAATAAGTATTATAAAAGTTGTTTGATATAAAACAATAATCTATTTAACAGTCTTATGTAAGTGCTTGTCTACAGCAATGCTGAAAATACATTTTTCTCAATATAAATTTTAAATAGCTCCAAACATATTAATTGTATATTTCAAAATAATACATCACTACTAGTATTTTCTTAAATGAACATAAATATATAAAGTCTTTTGGTTTGTTTGTTTTGTATTTAGTAGAGTTTAAAATCTTGGCTCTTACTGTGGTACAAGCCCAAAATAAGAACAATTTTTAGACATTGGATTTCATTGTAATAAGGCTGTACATCAGTGACCCTCACATCACCAAATGATTTTACCTCCATCATAGCTAAGCTGAGAGTTGACTGCTACACCAAGTAATGAATTGTAGGCATGAATTTTGGATACAGACTTCGTGCTGTAGTCAAAGCTGTTTGACTTGAGTAAGTGACTTTATTCTCAACCCACAGAGAACAGGTTACATTCATTTAAGAAATGGTATATGTATTAAAATGGTCTATCCATAAAGTCATTCACCAACTGTTTCAATGAACAATAGTTCTGCTTGGAGGGTGGCACAGATATTAGGTGAGGGTAAGAATCTGGTTCATTAGCTGTGATAATTTGGAAAAGCACTCATCTCAGAGAAAGATAACTTATAAAGTCCTCTTCTACAAACTTGATACACGAATTACAAATGTCACCGGGCGCCGGGCAGTGGTAGGTCACGCCTTTAATCCCAATGCTTGGGAGGCAGAGGCAGGTGGATTTCTGAGTTTGAGGCCAGCCTGATCTACAGAGTGAGTACCAGGACAGCCAGAGTTACAAATGTCAAGCAAAGCATTCCATCTCACTCTTTGTTGTTCTCTTACAAGCCACCTTCCTAGTTAATTGTCTATGTTTCTTTTGGGCATATAAATACTTTTAAAATATATAAGCTGTTCTGAAAACCATAGTATAATGTAAAAACATGAAATAAACAATACTACTAATAGAGAGGCTGAGATAGGAGAAACAAGATTTCAAGACCCTTATGTTGTACACAGCCAGACACTGTCACGAACAAACAAGCTGAAAGTATATATAGATTGTACAATATTGGACCTATTTCTCCAATTATGAAATTAGAGAGACCATTGGATAACAATCAATAAATTTCTAATTCCTCATATTTTTGGATTTCAATCAATTAGGGTATGTTGGTAATATTAATTTTCATATTAAGATATTAAGAAAAACTAATTGTCACTTCCTGTTGTTTCTGTTGTAAGAGGTGGAATTAGGTTTGTATGGATTTGTTGAAAGATTACTTTCTTGCTTCTTCTAGGGTGTAGTTTTGCTCCTTATGTTGATGTTTTCCATCTATTATCCCTTGTAGGGCTGGATTTGTGGGAAGATATTGTGTAAATTTTGTTTTGTCATGGACTATCTTGTTTTCTACATCTATGATAATTGAGAGTTTTGCTGGGTATAGTAGCCTGGGCTGGCATTTGTGTTCTTGTAGGGTCTGTATGACATCTGTGTGGCTAGAATCTTAATGAACCTCCCTTCATAGTAAAAAGTGCTGTGAAGATTTTTTTTTCACTTTAACAAGAATGCTGTGGACAAATGCTAGGTACACACATTGATTGAGTATACTCTGCTATACTTTTCAATATTTGGGACTTCACTTCTGAGGCAGAGTATGTCCAGTGGAGAAAGGCTGTAGGTTCAGGACAGTTCTGTAGTTGTTAGGAATAGCGACAAGTCTGTAACATGAGTGGGAGCTGCAGGAGGACATGGTCCAGGACGCTTACCTTAATTTAGTGGCACTCACTAACTTGTTAGAGTTGATATAATTGGGTTTCTTCTGAGGTCATTTTAAAGCACAGATGCTTGTCTCTAGCACTTTGTTAGGAGAATGCCTTACTGTGCTTTTGAAAATATACACATTCCCCACCGTCTTTTCCTAGGTGACAACGGTTGATAGATTCCAAGGTCAACAGAATGATTACATCCTCCTTTCTCTAGTGCGGACCAGGGCTGTGGGCCATTTGAGGTACGTTGGGTACAAACTTTATACTCTTACTAGAGATTACTGTCTGTTTCAGTTTTGAGCTTCAGTGACAAAGAAGTTCTAGTCTTGTTCCATTAATTGCTATAGTTAATCATTATGGCAGCTTGTAATACTTTTTGTAGGAATAACACCAGATCCCTTATGTGGCTTATCACTGCTCTTACTACTGAATGTTTAACTCATAATGTAGTAAGGGTAGCTTTTTCACATTCAGTGACATGCAGAGAGAACTTTCTGCCGTAGGATCTTGATGGTCTTGCATCTGTTAGCAGTGTCTGAATCGAAGGAGCTAAGGGGAAGGGCTTCTTATAAGACATGTTTCAGCACTAAGGCTTCTTATAAGACATGTTTCAGCACTAAGGCTTCTGGTTTTCCTCTCCCCACTATCTGTCGGCTTCATGAGAGGATAAAGAAGCCATTTGTTCTCCCAGGATTAAGAGTGGTCCAAACAAACCATAACCTATTTTTATCATTTTTGTGATGTATTTATGTACTAGAGATTTATGGAAGTAATATCTTCTTATTACAAAGCAGCCGTTTGGTTTTATATAAATCTTCATCTCATGTGACTTACTAGCAAAACTCAGGCAAGCCAGAGTTCATTGTCTTAATTTATTCGATGGGTATAAAGAGAAGATTCTCCTAGCGCTCATAAATTGTCATTAAGTCCAGATCTCTTTGGAGCTTAGGTCAGAGTCTATTAGACTGATAGTCTTTATGTAAGAAGAACCAAAGACAACAGTGTTTTAAGAAATTGTTACAAAATGGTAGCAGTAAGTTAGCTTATTCTTGCTTATTGATGTCTCAAACATACTGTTAGGTCTTTCCCTAACCAATGTACTGTCTGAATGACCGTCATTGCTGACCTTAGACCTCTCATCTTCAAGTGTGCAGGCTTCAATGCTATGGCTCCTTCTTCCTTTGCAGGGACCAGGCCTACATTTAGATACCTTCAGACAAAACACCCATACAAACACAAGAAAAACAAACCTTTTTTTAAAATTCAGTAACTTGAATTCTGTAATGATCTCTGTCTAATTTTCTGTAAACTAGAAGGTGACTCACAAGGTGATTTCAGTGTTGCCACGCATCAGGTTTCCTAAGTAAACATATCCTTAGCCTTCTATTACTTGTCAGTGTGCTAGCTTCTAGATATGCAGGAATCAATTTAGCTTCCACTGTCTCCAGCCTTGAGGAGTTTGGAGCCCTGTGTAAGACACATTCAAATAACTTGGGAAGATTCCTTTACCTGAACATACCCAAAAGGTCAATTCCACTCTTCTCCTGTGCTATGGGGACCACACTTGTAAAAACCAGAGACTGTGGTAAATGTCCGCTCACAAGGACCTGGACAGTATTGTGTATTTGCTTGAGATAGAGCTAGAGCTGGAACCTCCTGAATGTGATGAAACCACACAGTGGGAAAGTGATTCCTCACAAACAGTTTCAGGCACTTCCTTCTTCCACCACTCCATTGTTTCCTAGACAGCACTGTTTACATGGTCTTTTCTATTTCTGTGAAAGAACTAAAGCTAAGGAATTCTAGCACTTACCTAGCTAAAAATATGTGTACATACATACATACATACATACATACATACATATATACATGTACACACACACACACACACACACACACACACACACACACACATATACAGAAGCTAACACATTGCCAGTTGGGATCTCTGCATAACTCTATATTAGGAATTTGAAAAGAAGCAGAAGAAATTTCTACCCATATATAAAACGGGTAAATTTTCTAGGAAGGAACACTTTTCCTTGATAGAGCCTGGGAACTTGTTGGCAGAAGTGAAAGAAGTTGATTGTTATAGTGGTGATCACTATGCAGTAATTAGTCGCTGTACCTGAGCCATATGATTCTGCCAGGGCCCCTTGGATCTTTTAAACCAGTGCATTGGTTCTTTTGTCTTCTACATGGGCACACATGCCCAATAACTAGCAAGGTGTTAGCAAAGAAGCACTCACGTGGTTTACTGATCAATATATTGATTTGCTTTATTGTTATTAAGTCCTCAAAGATTTTATTACAATAGTTTAATGAGACTATTCAGTAGATTATATAAAACAAGGGAAGAGGCTGCATATGTACATTATTAATTTTAAACTAATTATTTTGTTTCCTAAAGGGATGTGCGTCGCTTGGTGGTAGCCATGTCAAGAGCCAGGCTTGGCCTTTATATCTTCGCTAGAGTATCCCTCTTCCAGAATTGCTTTGAACTGACTCCTGCTTTCAGCCAGCTCACTGCCCGACCACTGCATTTACATATTATTCCAACAGAACCTTTCCCAACATCCAGAAAGGTAGGCCTTTTGTCCCTGTAGAGCAATATGCCCCAGGGGGACAGTGGGTTCTCTTACAGTTGACTACTTTGGGGAGACTACCCAGTCACTGATTTGAAATGCTCTGTACACCAAAGAACCAAGTTATGTAAAAGTAATGTCTGCTAGCACTTCCTGAAACTTAGGATGTATCTGGAATCAACTGCACGCATTCGGTAGCTCATTTGATCTCAGCAGCAGATCTGCTCGGGAGGCTTTCTGAGGGTAGGAAAAGTTAGAGTTTGCCATTCATCAGGTAGGTGGAAGCAGGCAGTGGAGCGAGAGTCCGTGTGCTAATCAGCCCACAGCACCTCCTCTCACCCGTCAGCCCATAACCTGAGTAATCTGGGTCAGTTCTTTCATTCTGTTCTGGGGGGGTGGGGCAGGGAAGACCCATACAACCTCTGGACAGTGCGCCCTTCCCCTTCTCCGTAGGCTCTTCCTTCTCTGACACTTCTCCTCCCACTTCTCTCTATAGGGTAAGCTAACGTGTAGTCTATTCTTAGATTCTTTCACAGAAAGGTGCAGACATTAGATTATGTTCTGAGTGGGACTTTGTTTTCTTCAGCTGCAGACTTAACCGTTTTGCTTTTTTCACTTAATGAAATGTCCCAGAGATCTAGGAAATTAAAAAAAATAAATAAATAAACTGTTTTATTAATACACTCAGTAAAACTATTTTTCACTTCTCTAAAACAAACAAAATAAGTTTGATATGTTTGATGTTAACTACTTCTCTTTAAAGATATTTCTGTTTGCTTGTCTATTTGTTTTGTTTTTAAGAAATGCCTCTATAAGAAAACAGGAGGGAAGGTGGGAGGGTTGTGGAACAGCATCACAAAAGCCCTGACACTGCTCAGATGCCTACCCTGTAGCTCTACATTGGCTATTACATGCTAGCTACTGTTACATGCCAGCTACTATCAGGTGGGATCCTATTTTTCCTGGAAAGTTTGTTTTCATGTTGATAGACTTCCACATCAATCCCTACAGTAAAAAAGGATAAGTTTTTATATATAAGGTCAGTGATTACAAATAGGAAAGTTATCAATCGTCAAAGTGGCTGAAAGAGAAGGACAGATCTGTTTCCTTCAGTTGCTTTGCAGTTTTACTGCTACAGAGATCTTTCTCAGCAACTTTAAATCCTTGAGAGCCCCCCCATCCCACTGCAGACCTACAGAATTCAGCTCTCAGGATGCTATAGGTGAGGGATCTGTGCTGCGACAGTGTCTCAGCAGAATGGGACAGATGCTGAAGAGCTTACAAACAGGGATTTGAATATTACATCCATGGCTGATAGCTACATGTTAATATTAACAAATGATAACATCTTATGCTTCAGAAAATATAAATAGGAAAGTGGTTCTTGGTTCTTGTGTTTTCATTCAGAAGCATTGTGGGCCCTCTCTTATTCTAGGCACTGGTGGAAATTGCTGCCTTTAGACCATGCCGATTTGGTTCCTCTGTTTATGAGGTTTCATCTCATTCTTTGATATTAGTTCACATACTAAAGTCTTAGTTTACTTACCAGCCCAAGGGTGAATTAAAGCCTAATGACTCTGAAATATGTTGTCTTTTATTTCTCTGAATTTCATAAGGTAGTTTCTGGTCTCGGCATTGGATTTCATGACCCCCATACACTAGCGGTTGTTACAGATTCAGAAATGGGCTTATGCTGAGACGGTAGCTCTGGGTTTTATTCACTAGACACTTCAGTCTCATTTTGCTGTCTTCTAGAATGGAGAGAGACCACCTCATGAAGTACAGGTAATAAAGAATATGCCCCAGATGGCGAATTTTGTGTACAATATGTACATGCATTTGATACAGACTACCCATCATTATCATCAGGTGAGTTTGCTCAAGATTGACTCTTATTTCTCCAGCTGTAAAAAGAAACTCCTCTGTAGAGTGAATAGTACTACTAATGTGTTATGGAGAATCCACACTTGGATATTATTATTATGTAGCATTCATATTTTAATGCCTAGTTTTCAGAGTAGTTTTTCAAATAGAACATATTCTCTCCAGGAGTGTGCAAGTGTGCTCGCCCTGCATCCTCACCCACACTTGCCACAGGAAGCCTGTTTGTGTTAGCAGGGACAAGAGAGGGAGCTCAGTGACCTGAATGGGCTTTGTTGTCATTGATTTGAGCATGAGTTTGCTTTGTTATTTGCCCCTTTATATATTCTTTGCAGATGAGTCTGTTCTCATTTCTTATTGTAATGAGCTCTGAGAGGTTGTTTTTATTCCAGCTACAAGTTCCTTATCAAACATGTGCTTTACAGATTTTCCTTCCTAAGTTAGAAGTTGGGTTTTTTTAAGCAACTTTGGTAGAATTTTGAATTTTGATGTCTAATATATGAAGTGACATTCCTTTAACAACTCATTACTTGTATGTCCTAAAAATAGTTACTTTAGCGCAGTTGTGGAAGATCCCCCTCTTCCAGTTACAGTTGGGGCTAGGGGATTTACACGTAGAAGAGGTTTGGGCGCCTTTCTGGCATGGCAGTATTGTAATTATTTGCCCATATGTGGATCTTCTGTAGTTTAACTACCATTTCCTCAATAGACTAGTTTATTCTCTTTTGAACTACTAGTTGTGACGTTAGTAAAGAGCCAAACACACACTGTCCACTGTGGCTGTCTGTCCCTCCACTATCTCTATGCTGCCTGCATTGCAGTGGTTAGCATAGCAGATCTTAAAAATTAGACAGAATGAGTGTTTTAGTTCCATTCTTTTTCTACCTAGACTCAGCTGGCCGCTTTCCAGCCCTGTAAAAGCCCACTGTGATTGAGATAGAATGACTCCCACAGTGAAATTGTTTGTGGTCAATTTGGGAAAATTTACACCTTACCAATTTCAAGTCTGTCTCTTTGTGAACATTATGTGTCTCCATCTCTTAGCCCTGCTCTGAGAGCCCAGTGCTATTCTGAGTGGTACTTTTAAAATATTTTCAATGGTACTTTTAAAATATTTTCAAATTTTGGACTAGCTAACAAAATCCAGGAGGAAAGAAGCTATGGCTCCACTCCAGGCTGTCAAGGTACTGAGAAAAACTGGAGACTTGAGCTCCCCTTCTCCTTCCCCGCCATGTCCTGGTCTTAAGACTAGACTCTCCTCACAAGCTCCCTCAGTGAACCTTGAGCTGATGTGGCCATTAATCCTAACCAACCACTGCACTTTCTTGGAAGCACTACCAAAAATTCCTTTGTTTAAAACTCATAACTTTTCATGTGGGTTTTTATTGATTTGTGACTTGTAGGCATATTCTTTGGCATAGCAGAGCCAAGGTCATTGTTTCAAAGGTGCCAAATTGGTCCTATCAAATGGCTAAGTGTTTGAAAAACCATAGCACAAAGAGTGTATTAACAGTGATGTATGAGAGAGAGCTTGGTCAGCTTCAGAAGCCAGTGTTCTTGACTCTCACATTCATCTGGCACTTTTTTTTTATTAGACTTTCTTACAACTACCACCTGCCATGGTGGAAGAAGGTGAGGAAGGTCAGAGCCAAGAAGCAGAAATGGAAGCAGAAGAAGAAACCGTGTCTGCTCAAGCTAACCTCACACCCAGTCCGGTGGATGCCAGCCTGAGTCAGGAGACCCCAGCCTCTCAGCCTGACTGCTCCAATCAGACTGAGGCTGCCTCCAGTCAGTCAGAAGACACCTCTGCCCTGTGTGACATTGCTACTACAGCTGAGCCTGTCTCTGCAGCAGCAGAAGCTGCCACCCCACAAGATGCAGCTTCTGTCCATACAGAGACCAAGTAACTATCTGCAGCAAAGCCTGGGACATTCCATTTATAAAGTCTAAGTGAGGTTACCTTTTGAATTTCATACTTACTGTATGGTTTTAATGACACCAGCTGATGTTCAGTCCTTATGTTTATTAGCTCATTTCCTTATTTTGTATATCTTTTTATTTGTAAATATAAAAACTCTAGTTTCATTTGTTCATTCAGAAGAGAAAATGATTTTGATTGCCCAGTGTATCTGAGATAATACCTGCATTAAAATTGTTTTCTATCGAGTATGTAAGGCATACTTGCCCTTTTTTCTTTTGAGGGTCTCATGTAGCTCAAACTGGCCTTGAACTCACTGTGCAGCTCAAGATGACTTCAAACTCCTAACCTCTTGCTCCTACCTCGCTAATGCTGGGGTTGCATGCGCTCTGCCAAACTCTTATCATATGCTCTGCTGAGAATCAAACCCAGGGCCTTGCAAGCACCCTACAGCTGAGCTGCATCTAGCATATACTTGACGTTTAGTAAACTTCTCTAGAAAAAGGGGCATAAGACACTAGAATTAACCCTCAGAGTTCCAGGTGGGGAGCAACATTCGTTCTCTACCTGCACTGTCAGATCCTCGAGCCTAGTGGCCTTTCCCTCCACCTTTCTTTCTGTAAGGACATAAATAACCACAGGGGAAAGCCCTTTGCAATCTATCAGAGAACCTGCACATATTTTCTTCTCTGGATCTGAAAATGATGTAGTCACCCATGTTCATGTGTGTGGCTAAGAACAGCTGTTATACAGCCCAACGAAACTTTCAAATGTCTTTCAATTTTTAAAAAGTATGTGCTTTTTAAGAATTACTTAGCTTCATTTTGTATCTATATGGGTGTTTTGCTTGCATATATGTCTGTGTACCACATGCATAGAAGTCAGAAGAGGGTATCAAATTCCCAGGAACTGGAGTTAGCAGATGGTTGTTAGCCCCCATGAGGGTGCTGGGAATTGAACCCTGGTCACCAGTACTCTTAACCCCTAAGCCACTTTAGCCCATTTGTGCTATTCTTAAGTAAGAACTTTGTTACAGTGTCAAAAAGTTGGACATGTCTATTTCTTCATTGGAGTCTTGTTTATTGGTAGGGCCCACTTTAGACCCGAGGAGTTAGAACCTTAGACATAGGGCAGGTTCTCCACACCACAGTGTTATCAGAGAAGACTAGTGAAACAGAACTAGAGTTCATCATCCCGCTGAACAGGAAGACTGTTGCAGGACCCAAGTCTGGGCTGTGAGAGTGATT